>JAQISU010000054.1:4830000-4952500 GCA_029339505.1 Unio delphinus
AAATCGAGCATATTACCCTGAGGTCTTTAAAAGTCTTTGAAAATTGAAATAAACCCCTCAAAAATTAATTTCTTTCCAAAATCACAAATAAAAATATCCGAGATTGTTAGATTCAGATGTAATCCAGTTATCCTGGTTTCTTTCTTTTGATGACCCGTTCAGTTTATTGCCGCCGCATTAACAAAAGAGGCTTTGTTTTGTTTGGCCATCCAAAGTATGCCTCGGCGGCGACTTCAATCACGCATGCACTCTTCATCAAAGCCATGCGGTGCCGCTACACACTTCATCAAAGGAAGTCGCCAATAAAATTGCCCATGGTCGTTAGCAGCTGGTTTTCCTGGCTTCTTTCGTTTGACGAATAGTTGAATTTGACTGGACGAGTCCATCAGTTTTAGCCAATCAAAATGTTAATTACACTAATTCTACGTAGAAAGTTCGCGAAAGTTACACGCTCGAGAATTCAAAATTTCTTCATTCGATTTACATCTTCTGCAAGTTCAGTGTTTAAAAATGCCAGGTCTTTGCTCTTTCAACGATATCTGGCTTGAACAAGAGAAGTACAAGGAATGGCTGCAAAAGGATAAGTTATGCAAACGAAAGGCGTTTTGTACATTGTGTAAAAAGACGATCAACTTGGCTTCAATGGGAGAAGGAGCCCTTACAAGTCATGCCAAAGGTAAGTTGCAAATTAGTAACTACATGTTCATTTGGTGGAACAAAGATGCAGAAGTATAAGCAATTGGTATTTTTGGGAAAATAATGGTAATTCATTACTCGTCGGGTATAAAATAAGATCGTTTAGTTTGATGATTTGGTAGATATAGCAAAAGAGGGCCTGTTTAAATGTACTTCTACGGTCGGTTTATTTAACACATTTGAGGAAAAAATTCATTTTCGAAAATTTTGTTCTACATAACATCATTACTTGATTTAATACAGAAACATGCATTGTACTAAATTAAATTCACGGATAAACAGTTTCAAAGTGCACATGCGTACACTATATTAGAGTTAAACAAGAGTTATTGTTCTTGAATTGTTTATCACAAAAAATGGGGGAAAACCTGCCTAACCTAATTTTAAAGTCAGAGAATTAGGTGCCCACACATCACAGCCTTTTTTAATAAAAAAAAAAACAATATTTTATTTCACTTTTTCAGAAGCCATTTTTAAATGGTAATTTGTGTCTAAATAGCTTTTCTTACTAGCATGTAAAACCGATTTAAAAATTACTTTCATGCATCATGAAGTTGTATGTTTTCATTTAGATTCATTAAAATTCTTGCAGTGATAATTACTTTTGTTTCGTTTCTAGGATGTAAGCACCAACAAAATACAATATCTGCAAAACAAGTCGCACCAGTAAGTGCATACTTTTCACAGCCAGCAGCAGATGGTGTGACAAGTACAAAGCAGCCTACCAAAGCAGCTCTAGCAACTTCTACTTTAGCAATGAAATGATGACATATGCCTCCTCTGCAAGACATAAGTACCATGCCTATCTGGATAAGAAGAAAGCAGAGGAGAAGGATGAGAAGAAAAACCCAAAAGGAAAGAAACGGGAGTTGGCCTTGGATGAAGTGGAAGAACTTAAAGCCAAAAAGCTGCGTCTTGAAGCTGACATTGCCAGCCTACATGCTTCCTCTGTACAGAAAGCAGAAGAGGCAGAGTTAAAAGGACTCATTGTGCTTGTCACAGAGTCAAATGCTCTTAGGAGAAGAGCAGAGGAAAAGATGACAGTGGTGGCATCTCTTTCCAAAATGATTGAAGAGAAAAAAAAGCAAATAAAATAATGCATTTAAAGCAGTGCTGATGTCTTTAAGAGAACAATTTATGTTGTATTAAATCTGACACATATGTTACTTATTTCTGGAGAAAAAAACAATGAATGTTAACCTATCTTCTCGATCATTATAATGTAATTTTAGGAAATTAATTATAGTTTGACTTTAATCAGTAAACAATATTGTGGTATTTGGCATTCGTTGTTTTCTCATATGACCTGTATACACAATGTTAGCAAAAATAGGTCTTGGAAATCTCTGTTTGTGGTCTTTGAAAGTTTGGGAAAAGTCTTTGAATTTATCATTCATATTTGAGTACGAACCCTGAATAAGTGTTTTCTTAGGTCGCCGTATTACTAACTAAATAAGGTGCGGTGTAACATGTTTCGAGGCCGACTATAGTACGAATCATATTGCTCATATACCGCACATGCTTTAAGTTGCTTATGGCAGATATCTACAGGTGTCATTTTGGAGAATTTGATTTCATATACAGTTAAAAGGCATTTATTTTATTTCGTGAATTGTCAATCAAAATTACATTGAAGATTATTGTATACATTTTTCAAAAATGCTTAACAATGATATACATTGAAGATTATTGTATACATTTTTCAAAAATGCTTAACAACGATAATGTACATAGGGTGATCTCATTTCAACCAGTTTTGTTGCACACCTTGATGGGAACATCACAGGTACATGATTCATGGAGTAACCAATGATAACACACTCCCAGTTAACGCAAAGTAACTAACTTTTGCAGGTCACTATCAGATCACTTGATGGCTCTTCTGCTGGGGGTGAAACGATACATCTGTTCCGCATATCAATTAGTCAGAGTTTCCTCTGAAGACCTAAAAAAAACCAGTAAAGTTTCGACCTTGGCCCACGGATAAGCAGATCCCCCCTGCCTCTTCCAGGCCTTTATTTTTTCCTAAATTATTCAGCTTTTACGTGAGTATATACTGTGATAATGAAATAATCGGGATCGGCAATTTTAATAATCGACTATATGCGATATCTGCATAATCAGCAAAAAGTGACATCGGTACAGCTTTACCTGGAAGTTGCCATTAGCATTCATAGTCACATGACTACACAATTTTGGAATTATGTCTACAATTATGATTGTATTTGGGAGATTCATTCACACATGAAATTTTGAAGACATTTGTGAAATTTTATGCATTTTTAGTCCAGTTATGATTATTACTCTTTATTTCTAGAGGGCTATTAAAAATGAACAAGTTTGTTTCACATTTCATTCTGTAAAAGTTGAAAGAATGGACTTGTATCTCATTATTTTGCATACATTTTTTTTTATTGTAACCAATATTCATAGTTGTTGCAATTCTAACATCTTAATCAGTTTTGCTGAATGAAAATTTAAAGATTGTAAAATTATTTTCTTCATTTGCTATACTATTTGACCCATAAGAGATTGTATTGACATTATAAATTTCAACATCATGCTTTCTTTTTCCCATTTACCTACTACTTAGCCTACTTTGCTATGGAAGAGATCACTTGGGCAAAAGTAAGATTGTTCCATTTCCTGTTACTAAGCTTACATTTGGCTGACCTTGTTTATAATTTCACATCATCCAGTTTTACTGTTATGTTGAGCTTAGCAGCATTTTCAAAGGGTGAACCATTAAGAAAGTATATAACACTTAATGTGATCAGATTAAAAAACAGGATGGTGTTTGCATCTGGGTATTTTGAGGGTGAAAGCTTTTTGTCCATATTGTCAACGAATTTACTATCTACTATAGAGTTGTATCATATACTGTCATATTTCAGGTATATTATAGCAGTTTATTTTTTTTTAGTAGGTTCATTGTTTGTTAAGAACCAGATATGGAAAAATAAAACCTCAGGAGGAAACTTGCCAGGTATTGGTGTTATCTCAGTGGCCAGGTTACTTTTATACACCTCTATCATTCTATATTGAGTTTGTGAACCATGCAACAAATATGCCCATCCAATAGCCTTAACAATCACCATGAGCGTAAATTTCATATAATTTTATATGGAAACTTGGCTGAGAAACAATGAGAACTTCTGGTTCCGACTCAAACCAGGTCTTGAGAAATTAGTCAGACAAGATATACATGTTACAAAAATCTGATGATTTATTTTGGATTGTGTACTTTCATAAGTATGAATGAGAAGAGTTAGTTTTTCATGCAGTATTTTTTCATCTCCAGATGTCTTTTCCACCAAGACCACCAATGGGGATGCCTCCCATGCCTCCAGTCATGCAACAGGGCTACACCTTTGCTTCCATGAATAATATAGGTAACATTTCTGGCATATAACAGATTTATTCAGCAAAATACGTTATCAATTTTAACATTAGTTATGGTTAAAATAGTCATTATCTACTGCTTTTTCCATGTAAACAGGGTTCGTACGGTCTTTGAAGGTCTTTGAGAGTTTGGGAAAAATGAGATAGCATTTTCAAGGCCTTGAAAGTTTGGGAAAATCGAGCATATTACCCCAAGGTCTTTAAAAGTCTTTGAAAATTGAAAGAAACCCCCCAATTTTTAATTTCTTTCCAGAATCACAAATAAAATTATCCGAGGTTGTTCGATTCGGATGTAATCTAGTTATCCTGGTTTCTTTCTTTTGATGACCCGTTCAGTTTCATTGCCGACGCAATAACAAAAGTCTTTGTTTGACCATCCAAAGTTGGCCATCTGCGGCGACTTCAATAACACATGCACTCTTCATCAAAGCAAGACGGCTACACACTTCATCAAAGGAAGTCACAAATAAAATTCCCTAAGGTTGTTAGCTTCGGATATAGCTGGTTTTCCTGGCTTCTTTCTTTTGACGAATCATTCAATTTGATTGGACGAGTCCATCAGCTTTGACCAATCAAAATGTTCATTACACTAGTTCACTCTACGTAGAAAGTAACACACTCGAGGATTCAAAATTTGTTCAGTCGATTTACATCTTCAGTATTTAAAAATGCCAGGTATTTGCTCTTTCAACGCTACCTGGCTTGAACAAGAGGAATACAAGGAATGGCTGCAAAAGGATATGTAAACGAAAGGCGTTTTGTACATTGTGTAAAATTAAGACGATCAACTTCGCTTGAATGGGAGGAGGAGCCCTTACAAGTCATGCCAAAAATAACTTGCAAATTAGTAACTACATACTGTTCATTTAGTGGAACAAAGATGCAGAAGTATAAGCTATTAGTAGTTTTGGGCAATATCATTACTCTTCAGGTATAAAATAAGATATTGTTTAGTTTGATGATTTGGGAGATATGGCAAAAGAGGGCCTGTTTAAATTTACTTATATCGTCGGTTTATTTAACACGTTTAAGGGACAAAACTTGTTTTCAAAAATTTTGTTCTACATAACAATGTTCATTGGTTTAATATAGAAACATCCATTGTAATAAATTCAATTCACGGATAAACAGTTTCAAAGTGCACATGCGTACACTATAATAGAGTTAAGCAAGAGTTGTTGTTCTTAAATTGCACGTAAAAGAAAAAGTATAAAAAAAATGGCATTAACGTGTGCTGTGAAGCTTTAACTGTAGGAAGTCAAGTCATTTGATTAGGCAAATAAAAAAAAAAGAATTAAAAAATGTGTTTCCAGTTGACAGAATGTCCTCGTTTCTCCTTGCCGACCCTTGACTTTTTCCCCAATGGTATAAATTTTAAAAGAATAAAATCACAATGCAGAAATTGATTTGTGTATCTCTACTCTGACTATACATCATTGTTTGTTTATACCCCTAAGTTATCCATTCGGACAATTATCCCTTGACATGCTTTAATAGAACAGATGACAGCCTTGATGAAGTGTTTTATTCTGTCCTTTCCAAAAGAAAGGAATATGTTGAACTTTGGAATGTTCTCCAGAAAATGTTGTTGTTGTCACATGGGCAGGCAACAGTGGAGAGAGGATTTTCTGTCAACAAACGGGTATCTGTTGAGAACCTCAGCAGAGAAAGCCTCAGAGTTCAAAGGCTAATCATTGACACAATGAGAAAAGCAGGTGGACCTTTGGAAATCATCATTAGCAATGAAATGATGATATATGTCTCCTCTGCAAGACATAAGTACCATGCCTATCTGGATAAGAAGAAAGCAGAGGAGAAGGATGAGAAGAAAAACCAAAAAGGAAAGAAATGAGAGTTAGCCTTGGATGAAGTGGAAGAACTTAAGGCCAAAAAGCTGCATCTTCAAGCTGACATTGCCAGCCTACATGCTTCTTTTGTACAGAAAGCAGAAGAGGCAGAGTTAAAAGGACTCCTTGTGCTTGTCACAGAGTCAAATGCTCCCAGGAGAAGAGCAGAGGAAAAGATGACAGTGGTGGCATCTCTTTCCAAAATGATTGAAGAGAAAAAACGCAAATATAATAATGCATTTAATGCATTGCTGATGTCTGTTAAGAGAACAATTTATTTTGTATTAAATCTTGACACGTATGTTACATATTTCTGAAGAAAAAAAAACAACGAATGTTAACCTATCTTCCAGATCATTATAATGCAATTTTAGGAAATTAACTATAGTTTGACTTTAATCTGTAAACAATATTGTAGTATTTCATTTTGGCATTCGTTGTTTTCTCATATAACCTGTATACACAATGTTAGGAAAAATAGGTCTTGGAAATCTCTGTGGTCTTTGAAAGTTTGGGAAAAGTCTTTGAATTTATCATTCATAGTTCAGTATGAACCCTGGTAAACAAGAAATTGTGTATAGCATCAAAATTTAGACTTTACATACTTTGGAAAGAAATGTGAACCTAGACTATGCAAGCAAGAGATCGTTAACTTGAATCTGAACTTTTCACTTGTTTTGTTTTTTTTGTTTTTTTTTGTACTTAAAAAGATATCAGATATAATGTTAGAGCTTGAAGAATATGTACTACGATATTCCTTTTCTGAGATGACCACTCCGATGGCATTGTGGTGAGAGCTTCCACCTCATATGCTGGTCAAGTCATACCAAAAAGTTTATAAAAATGATACTAAAAGCAGCTTTACTTGGCACTTAGCATTAACTCTTTCAGTTATCAGTATTACTGCTACTGTGCCCTAGCAACACAAAGCTGACTCTAGCTGTTTGTGCCCCAGAGTGGTATACCTTGTTTGGAAAATTTTGTAAACATCATGCGCATGCATTCACAATTGCCTTGATTTCTCTTCTTATATCCAGTAGTAATTGATGAAATTTTCACCAATTATTCCAAGTGAATTTGTCTATTTATACACTATTTACAAAATTATGTGCAACATTGTTAGGACAATATTATCATCACTTAATTCCATTAAATAAAACCAGGAAAATTGTTCACATCCAGTTTTTGGTTCATATCGAACTTTATTAAATGAACACATTTTGCAGGTTAGATACATTTTCTTATGTGATGCCAATAATACAATATGCATTTTTGGGCAGATGTATTGGTTTCATTTGCAATGACAGTATACAGTTTCTCCGGAAATAATGAATGAAAAAAACCACTATTTTTCTCTCTTTTCTTGTTAATTTTTGCTGTAGGATTCGGTTCACTAAAATTGTTGATTTGGACAGACCGAAGATGATCACTCCAAACGGCTTGATTGGCAGAATCATTTTTGCTGTCAGCATCCTCGTCTGATGGTTCAATGTCAAGAAACTTAAGTGTCCGATTCTAAATCTAGCAAATTATTCAACTGCGGAACATATCTTTCCTGTTTCTTCACTATTGTCAAGATTAAACGGGGAACATTTTCACTCTCATCGCCATTCAAAATCACAGTGCATCTGCCATCAATTATGGTTTTTCAAGAACAGAACACTTGTAGTGAAACTGCTCTCAGTAACCCATGGTTTCTGAACAATTTAAGTGTTTGCACAAAGGAAAGTAAAATCATTTATGATTAGTTAATATTGGCTTGATTCTTGGAAAAGCCTTATTTGTAACCAATCGGAGATGTTGTATCTACCACATATTGAATTAGATGGGATCAGCCATTGAATGCAGTTGAGAAACTTTGAGTCATGATATGATCAGCAGTTGAATTCAGAGTATGAGCATTGACTGGATCAAAGCCGAACGAGTTAAGAGGTTAGTGTTAAGATTGGTCGGCCTGGTTCAAGATAATGTGACTTGGTGGGACATTATGCACATGTCCGCGGCATGATGCCCCAGTGCTAGAAATCACTATAAACTGCCACATCATAGCGTTATGACTGAATTTAAAAAAAAAAAAAAAGCTACATTAAAAATCCAGATCACACACACACTTACTTTTTCTGAGATGTAATCCTAGTAGATGTATGGATTTCAAACCTTTCAGTTTATACAGTACCGTACTTAGAAACTCGCCAATATAAAATTTGTACTAATTTTCCCTTTCTACCTAGGTATGATGCCCATGGGAATTAATATGGTGCCACCATCAACAGTGAGTATATAGATAGATAACGGGTTGCATATTGGATTGAAAATAGTATTTTGGTATATTGATATGTTGGATAAAATGTTTTGTAAGTTGTTATCAGTGACATGGCTCAAATCAGGCAAATCTATTAACCTGTGGTTAGTGACTGCTGATATATCACTAAAACAAGAGCTATTACTAATCCATTGTAATCATGAAACTGCCTGTTGCTATCATAATACATGGTCTTGCATCAGATCTATAAAATAAAACAGCAGTCTCTTTAATGGTTAATTGCTATTGTGTTAATTCAGTACCTGTCTATCTGTAATCTGTACATAGCTGCCAGCCGTCATGATATTTGTGTGAATTTCATGACTTTTTCAATGAACCACAGATTCACGCCGCATGTAATTTCTTTTTAAATTCCCCAATTCAAAATGATTTTAAATATTTAATAAAATAACTGATTTCCTGTTAAGCGCTTATCGCTTTATCAGCATATGCAACAGTTAAGCTTTTTTCCACTAAGTTACATGTAAACGTATATGGATTACGTTTTTTTCGGTATATCCACCTTGCAAAACAATCAGTTATTTGTTTTCTTGTTTTTATTAAAATTTCATTAATCCCATAGACCGTATTTTAAAAAAGAATGACCTTGTATTCTATTTATAGCAGCTGTATGGCTTGGTGAGGAGGGAACAGACTGGTTTTCTAATTTCAGTCTTTACGTGCAAAGTTTTTGTTCTAATTAATTTTTAGTATATAACCAGTCTAAAAGTATTTGGCACTAAAAAGTATATTTTATTTTAAACTATGCATATTCGAGAGCAAAAATATCTCCTTTCAAATATTTTCACAGATGGATTAGATAAGGCAAGAAAAGAAAGAAACAAAAAATAACAATCCTCTAAATATGAAGACACAAGTGTAGCATCACATGACATCTATTTCAGGCAGTATGGAAAGAATTTTAATATTTGATGCTAAAAGTTTAAAGATGGCTTCTCGTCGATGTGTGTGTAAAGCTAAAAGTGCTACATGTGAAAACTTGAAACAGTAATGGATGTTAAAAGATGACAGGGGCAAATAAATCATTGTTTATTTGAAATTTGGTCATGTTATTTGTGGATTATACTTTTTCTGCCTGGATTCTGCTTTTTGACCACTTAGATTACACTTTTTCCTTGTCAGGGATTGGCATGTATCGGCAGTTGCTGAAATGATCCGGTACTACTGGTCACAATATTAGTGAACTGTAGCCGATTTGGTACAGTTGGCCCAGTAGCAAGCATTTTAGCATACTTTAATCCATATATCAGACTAGTTTTACAAATGCTTTTAAAAGAAACTGGGGCTTTACTGGAATTTTGTTCCATATATGCACCTCCAACACTGATTTGAATTACCGTTCAACAGCGCATCTTGAAAATGTCTTCACCTTCAGGAAAAAAGATAGTGTTCTCTGACCCCTGTTACCCCATTTTTTTAATATATGGACATGGAGTAGATTCCCAGTTAAAAAGTTGGAATTTGCCAAACCATTTGGTGTTGGCATGGGTGTTGCCGGCCCAGCAAGCTTGAACACCTTTCATTACCAGAGTATAAGGGTACATTTGGGGTGGGTGGGAGGCAGGCCTAAAAATGCTTTCTAATTATGAAATAAAGAAAACTTACTTGCAATTTTCAGTTTGGAATGGACACTTGGTTCCATTTTGATAGAAATGTATTGCATGTATATAGAAATCTTGTCTAGCTAGGATTTTATAACTAGGAGTCCAGGACTCACATTTTGGTAAAAAATAGGAGTCCCACCAGCTAAAGTTGCTGTCCCATCCCAGACAATGTTGAACTTTGCAGATTAGAAGAACTTTTGGTGCCATTGAGTTTAATTTCCACATTCTTTATAACACTGACATGTACAAATGTGTCTGCCTATTCTATGCGTCTGGCAATTCTACACAACTATACGCCAATTCTGTAAACATTGAAGTGCATGTTGTTGTGGTTGAAAATGAAATTTTCGTTGAAATGCCAGAAAGAGTCCAAAGTAATGTATTTCGTTTCCATAGCTTGATGCATAAACATTACATATTTTCAAAGCAATGCGCAGAATAGGCCATCATATCTCCAGTAATGAAACATTGGGGCAATATCCCATTTGTTCAAACTTCGTATTATTTTGAATATAATATACTGGTGACAATTGCCGCTTTTCATTTGGTAAGCATTGCAGAATTTTATTTTCGTCAGTTGAATTCGGTGTTGGTTTTGCACCAATATTGGTTACCTTAGATACACAGAATAACCTGACAGCAGTGTAACTCTTGTTAGTCTTTCAGGGTCAGAATGAATTTTGTCAGTTGAAGGAATGGTCTTGTTCCAAACACTGAGCCAAGCATCACACACTTTATTACACTTGGCTACTATTCCATGCAAACTGTCAGTTCTAGAAACTGCAGCACTCTTCTGAATCTCATTAAAATCTTTGTCAGTTTGCCTTTTAACCTTAAAATACTTACCCAGATTTGAAAACGATGCACTATTTATTTGGCTACAATCATAAATGAACACAATAATGGAAGCTAAAGTTCTTTTGTAATAACTACGGTTACATCTCTGGATCTTTCTGTCTCTGAATTCAGTCATTGTAAATTTCAGCACATTTTCCCACACAAGCTTCTAGTCTAAGTCTTTTGGTGTACTCTTATAAATACAGCAGGCACATCTGGGGGTGTTTTAACTGCTGAATTTTGTTATCGTAAATATCAGTACAGCTAAAATGATAAAGTAATCAACATTTTCTCCCTCAGTAGGTTGTTGAAGTAGGACTGGCAGATCTTTGAATTTGCCACCCATCTATTTGCCTGCGTAAGGATGACTACTGCATTGGTGATTTTCTGCGTCCCATATCAAATATTTGCGTTTAAAAAAAAAAAAGCGCAAGTAAGCGTTTATCCTACAATATGATTGGTTCATTCAAAATCTGTCTACCATGCCTGTCTTGATATGCCATATTGGATTTTGAAAACAGTTACCACTGTTATTGTATCTAGTCTTAGTTATTTTCAGCTTCTAATCATGTTGAATAGGTCAGCAGAATTTTCTCCAGGAAAAACAGAAGAAAACAACTGGAAGGACAATTGTGTCATGTGAAATTACAATGTATATAAATACCAGAGAGAATGATAGAAATTCAGTTTATTAAATTTCCTTTTGAAATGAGCCTTTTTCCTTCAGTTACTAGTGTTGGTGGCAATTTATTTTGCACACATATTCCAGACAATAAATCTCAGTAATTACTCATACTTGAATGAAACAGTTCACTTAGAAAATCACAGAACTGAGATCATCATAAAAAATTGATACATTGGAGTCTATAATGATTGAGGGACAAAAAAACAAGGTGTGAAAAAGGCTCCTATATACAGCCTGTGTGTTGTACTCTTGCACCTTCTAAATGGGAACCCGAATGGAACATGGTGTCTGTCCAGAAGGTACCAGTTTGCAACATGTGCCTCTTTGACATCAAATAATTATGTAGGGCACTGTGTGACTGTCCTACTTTACTGATAGTTGTATATATTGTAAATATTTATATATGCATTCAAATTTTAAAAATCAGTTATTGTTACTGATAATCAGTATTTTAGTATTTTTGAACTCTGGGATGCTACAACATGAACATCGTTGACTTTTCATTGACACAAAAAGAGCAAGCACCCATCAGACATCCAGCATTACCAAATTCTGTTAAAGCCATTATCACTGGTCATTTCAGATCTGCTAAAAGTTGTTGCTCAACCTGATAACTTATATGGGACAAACTTTTTCCGGAGATGACTTATGATTTTGTGGTGTCTTCAAGGAATTCAAAAATATTGCTACTGATACTGCTGCAGGAGATTCAATCACAGGAATTTCCTTGTTGCCTAATACAAGTGTTGTTGATTTTATCACTGATATAAATGATACACCATCAATCAAAGATCTTGACTGTATTAGTAATCTTTTAGTTTACAATGATGTCATGCTTGAAAATCACGAGACGTAAAACACGTTATTTACTGGTACACTAAAATCCCCACATTAATTAGAGACAACTGTAATTTTTTGGTCATCTTTACTGGTGTACATGCACTGCAAAATATTCATCAGACTGGCTGTCAAGGTGACATGGACGTAAACAAGTTGTACTCATTCAGCCCCAGCACTGTTGTCAGCATTATTGCTACTCTGCCCCAGCATTATTAAGCTGTCTATGGTTTTACCTGTGTAGGCAGTTTTGTAAATATGCACATGCATTCACTCTTATCTTAATTTCTTTTCTGATATCCAATAAAAATCCACAAAGTTTTCACCAGTTATTCCAAATGAATTTGTCTACACAGTGATATATTATTTTCTTTAATTTTCTAAGTCATTCACAACTTAAATATACACTATTTACGAAATTAACATGATTGTTACAATCTGCTAGATCCGCAAGAACTCTATCATCATCGCTATCATCATCATCTTCTGATGATGATTCAGTCTCAGAAACGTGTATGTCCGCAACTAACTCTCACAAAATATCCAACCGCCAAACATATTTTCCTTAGTTTGCTCAATATTTTCGAGACTAAACCCGAGATACTCCGAATTTTTGCTCGCACCGTCATAAAAGTGTCATGTCCACCATCATTTATACTTTTTATTTTTCATGCGCAGAACACTTGTAATGAAACTGCCCTTAAAAGAAAAGTAAAATTATTTTTGATTGGTTAATAATGCTCTGATTCTTGGAAAACACCCATTTGTAACCAGAGATTTATCTAACGCACATTCAAAACGACACAAGACTGGATTGGCCATTGAATGTAGTAAACAAACTCTGGCTACTGGTGGGATCTGCCATTGAATGCAGAAACCGGTTTCAAGTGTATTGACGGGATCAGAGCTCAATGAGTTAAAAACTAATGCACATGCGCAGAGAACACAGTTGAAAAGAAGAAATGATCTTAATATCAGGAAATTCTGTTTGGACAGTTGAATGACTCTTGAGAATACAGCAGAAATTAAGATTGGGTTGTATAGACTAATACGGAGTAGATATTTTATATTTGTGTTTGCATGATATTGAATTTGACTAATGGTTGATGTTTATGAAAAAGATTATCATGTTTGTTAATATCTTAATTATCATGAATTTATTGTCTCACTTTTTCATTTCAGATCATAAGACCAATACTAACATCAGCTAGTGTCATTACTACACAGTCTAGGCCTAGGAAAACATTGATTCCCCAAGAAATACCAAAGGTTTGTTTGAAACATGTAATTCACACCATATTCTATGAATAACATATGCCAGTGTTCAGATATAAGTAATAAAATACCTGCACTGATAATTGTGGAGCATATTGTCTGAATAACATATGCAAGTGTTCAGATATAAGTAACAATGTTGTTGATCTCTCAGCTCAATTAGCAGTAGGAAATGCATCAACAATTCTCTCCACGTTGTTGCAGAGAGTATAGAACAACAGCATCCTGACCCTGAACACTTAAAATTTCCATGTACCTTTCCTGTGCTAAACACTATTCTGTATGCCATTGAAACCTGGACTATGTTCACTTCACAAGAGAAAATTCAAAGTGCCTTTCACTTTGAGTGATTGAGTCACAAACGAGGTGCTTGAACATGCCATGATTCCCAGCATAGTCACACTCCTCTACCAACATTGCATCAGATGGCTGTGCCATGTACATTGGATTGATGACAGACGGATCTCCAAATACTTGTTTATTCGGAACATGCCTCTGGCAAAAGGTCAGTCGTATGGCCACATCACCAATTCAAGGATATCTGCACACGTGACATCGATGTCAACACCTGTTGAAGAGATTGCCCTAGACAGGCTCAGCTGGCGACATGCTCTGATCACTGGTTTGAAAGCTGGCGAACACAAGCTACGCTTGTTAGCTGATGATAAGTGATCTCTGAGGAAGAAGCAGCTCCAACACATACCAAACCCAACTTTCAAGTGCAGCAAGGACTGCCACTCCCGTGTTGGGCTACATGTATATCCATAGATATGTATGTAGTGTGATAAGGCTGGCCAAATGTATCTGCACAGTACATGACATGTGGATTTTGCTAAATACACTCTGTACTCCATCAATATGTGATAAATTGTTAACATATTTTGCTTATAATGTAAGCCGATATTTTGGTAATTGTAATCATGATGTCTCTCTCTGTGTCTGTTGTTAAGAGAGAGACTACATTTTAATTTTCTTAAGTTTCAGTTATATTTTTCAGTGCAGATGAAAATATTTGATGGTAGGAAGGCTCAGCAAACATAAATATTAATACTTTAGTGGGGTGAAATATGTTGGGGAAAATGCAATATTTTCCACATGCCCTTTTATTTGAAGTATCCATATTAACCTTCTGGCTGGACAATTGGTCACAACTTCCATAATAAACTAATAAGTGTATGTATTGTCATGGCATTTACACAAACTAACAATGCAGCAATAATAATGTGTACCTGATATAATGGGTTGTGACTTTCATGTTGCAGGATGATAAAAAAGAAGACAAGCCACCTGTGACTACAGTCTTTGTGGGGAACATCAGTGATAGGGCTCCAGATTCTATGATTAGGACCATGCTTCAGGTAATTTCACAAACAGATCTTTCATTAGGCATGTGATGGCAGGGTTCCCAAGCATGCCAATATTCATATAAAAATGTCTATTCTTGTTAGTTTGAATGCATGAAAATTCTAGCTGCTGGGTCCTTGATATAGTTTTATTTTGTACATGCCTGCTTCAAGGCAGGATATAAGTTGTAATATCCATCCATCTGTCTGTTGCAATTTTCACTCCTGCACAATTAGCGGAGAGTCCACCATATACAGTTAATAATCTTTGTGTATAATTTGCACAAACAGTAAAGAAGAACCCTGTTGGTTATATGGTCAAAAGGTCAGAGGTCATATGTTGAGAGAACACAAATGGTTGCTGCACAATAATAACTGTACACCACATACTTCAACTAAAACTTTTGTGGAATGGCTTGCCCTTATGGAAAATGCCTATTGATTTTAGGTCATGGGTCAAGGTCACTGATTGGAAGAACAAAAGTGGTTTCTGCACTACAGTTTCAGTTACCGTATTTTCGCGTATATAAGACGCGTCTGATATATGGGTGCGTCATATGTAAAATATTTTTACACAAATCATTAAAACCCGCGTCTTGTATACGGGTTCGTCTTATATGCGCGAAAATACGGTAGGTATTTACAGTGTGATATTGAAGGACGATTATTGCGGTCGATATTCACGTTTCATGATTTTCATTCCTAGTTGTAAAAACAGTTGGGTAAGTGTTCAGTAACTACCACGTGTACCAATCCAATGCAGGGCCTGGGATCGTCCTGGGCTTCGCCAATATCGCAAATTGCGACTTATTTCCCTTACTGGCGACAAAAATGTCCCATCTGACGATTTTTTTTTTTTGCGACAGACTTTTTGGTTATTTAATTTGTACAAACAATCATGGATTTGGACTGGATAAATTAAAAGGGAGAACGAAAGGAAGCCACAAACTTGACTAAGCAATGCATTGTAATCAATCTGTACACAAATGATCCTTTGTTTGTATCGACAACCACATCTTAGCAGTGCATTGTTACATCATAATCTGCTTATGCTGACATTTGGGCCGAGTACTGTATGCTGTGATACAGTCAATCATGCTACCGTACTATACCTACAACTAACCAACTTCTGAAGACGCGAATAGAACAGATAAAATTAATTGAATGGCTAATCCTTGTTTTTTTTTTTTGTTTTTTTACATATACCAATACAATAGTTTTGCTGAATCTTCATAGAAAACATAACCTTTGAAGTACCGACTACTGTGTATGCATACAAAGCAAATGGAAAAAATCTCAATCACAATGATATCTGTCGCCAGTGCAACATTATCATGAGCACATGGAAGTTAGACGTTCTGTGTTCATCATCTCCTAAGTTAACAAAATTAACGGCGTTTGGATTTAGTGCAAATTCATCAGATAATACAGTCACTGAATCCGATGATAAACCTTGCAGTCCAACATCATCTACATGTAGTGCTTCAAGTGCAACACCACATAATGATGAACAGGGCAAAATTTCCCAAAAATTTATAGACAGTTGGAACCTTGGGTGTCCGTGGCTGAGATATGATAAAAAGTTAAAACAGATGTTCTGTGATGTATGTATAAAGGCAAAGTTCGTCAATTCATTTACAACTGGCTGTGATATTTTGAAGAAGGAGTGTGTCACCAAACATGAATCCAGGCGGTGTACATAATATTTGTGCATTTTACTCATTGGTCTTTTCCTTTTGCCATCAATCCCATGTTACGGTTACAGAGACTTAAACTCCGCAAGAAGAAATAGCAAACAACAAATAAACAAGTTTTGCATAATAAAAAATAATTATTTATTTCTCAAAATACAGGAGTGAAAGAATCCCTACATTTGGTGTTAACTTATGCTAATATATACGGTCCAATATTGCCAGGTGTTGACTCGTGTAAGTTTCATTCGTGCTTGTTGAGAAAATTTATACAGCATTCAGTGATCATTCTTTTGTGATTTAGGAAGCAATAGAGCATTTAATGGAGATTTTGGTGAACTTCGTAATTTGCTCGGAATTTTTATCACGTGGCGGGTGGTCAGCTGACCGCAATAGCCACTTGATAGGTGGTGGGCAAAATATGGCAAACGCTTCATAATCAGCATCAATTTTCAAACTACAAACAGTGATGCGGGATGCTGACATCAGAAATAAACTCTGCATCTCATCTCTCGAGAATTTAACGAGAATCAGCATGTACAGATGTGAAAAATTAAGACTTTGAAACTGCATTCAACAAGTGGGCAGCCATAAAATCGTGACGGATCTTCATGTAACACTTTTTTAATAATTTGTAAATGCTTGTTGTAATTAAATTATTAACTAACCCATCTTTTGTAATTTTCATTGCCTGTTACATTAATAGAGTAAATTAACACTTGAAAAAATGTACACTACTTGTTCTGGCGATACTTTTTGAAAATTGGCGACAAAATAATGAGGTTGGCGATTTTTTTGGTGACAGATTTTTAAAAGCCAGGACCATCACTGATGTACGGTGCTAATCCCACTCGCTGAAGACTTGGCCTAGCAGATCAATGAAGCCGCCTTTACACCTGGCGTTTATTGTTAAAGAATCTAGATACCAGGTACTCAACCCATGCGCTATTGGCCCAGCGGCAGATAAGAATAAACGATAATCGTTGCGGTCCTGCCTCAGACAATTCTTTGATCTAAACTAAAAATGGTAATGAAGCCTTGTTTACATCCGATGGGTAATGAAACATTGGACAAATTTTCATTTATGATAAAGGAAAGGAAACCACTGGATATAAATTGTTCAGTGCGGCAGATGGCTAGGCTGCGTGCGTCTGATGTAATTTTTGATTACACAAATCGTCAAAACCCGTGTCTTGTATATGGGTGCGTCTTATGTAAAATATTTTTACACAAATCGTCAAAACCCGCGTCTTATATACGCGAAAATACGATATCTGCTTAAGGGACTATTGAAAGTAAGGCAAGTGTGTAATGTCACTTTCATGTTATGCATACTGTTGGAGTTGTGTAACTTGGTTAGGCGAATACCCTATTAGTTTTGAGGTCAAAAGGTCAGAGATGTATTATTCTTGGAGTTGTGTAACTTGGATAATGATTGCCCTGTTGATGTTGAGGTCAAAAGGTTACAGATTTATTATTCTTGGATTTGTATAACTTGGGTAAGGATTGCACTTGGATAAGTACTACAACCTCCACCCCGACAGGTTTTTTGGGTTCATCAATTGATTGGTTTTTAGCATGTTGTCTTTCCTATAATCATTGGATTTGTTGTAGGGTTGTGCTGTGGTAAGTAATATATACATGTTGCAAAAGGTTGGTCTCTGAACAGCGTGTCATGCTTCAAACAATATTTTTAATTTAAGGTTTAAAGTTAACTTGTTGGGTACTATTTAGTTAAGAGCCATGAAATATGGAGTTGGATTCACCTCTGTTAATACTAAGATCGCTGGACATTTTTATTTGCTTTACTAATATAGGTTTAGTAGTATTGAGTTTAGCTTCAAATAATTTGAAATGGATGGTTCATCTTGAATGTGCTGATCTTGACTGTAGCAACATATCAAAAGTCTCCCTGTTTCACAGCGAATTCCCCAAAAATTATTTTAGATAATTTGATCCTTTCAGTATAGCTAAACACAACTAAAATTGATTACACAATGATGTTAAGATTGGAATGAGTAATTGTATAGTTCTTCTTCCCTTTTTCACATACTAAAATGCAATGAACCTAGCTCATTTCCAGTGGAATTTTCCATCAAATTAAAAAATAAGAGGTCAGTTTACTTAAATTTGAGCAAATAGCCTGTCAACTGATGTAAGGGCAATGTTCTTAAATGTGTACAAACTTACTTTGTTGTAAGTTGACGCTGTCCGGAGTGATTTTTAAAAAATATAATCCATTTATATGATAAATCTTTAAATTCAATTATTTGTCACATACCAATTTAGTAGTTAAGACTGAACTTATTTACAATGACCTGTAATAAATTAATTCCACATGTCTTCAGTAAACATTTTTGTAGTATTTTCAGTTTTCAACAAATTCACCACCTAATGTTATCTTATTTCAAGGCCAAGAATTCATCATCCTTATTTGATATAGTTCTGTATACCATGGTTGTCTAATAAATCATCATGGTCTATTCATATCACTCCCATTCCTTGTATGCACTGTCATATGCAGGTGCTAATGTAGAGAGTATGTATGGACTCTATACATAACACTTTGGTTGTACAGTTTGTGAAATCTGTTAAAAGGTTGCAACAACTGAACTCAATGATTTTGTAGCAAACTCAAAGAACTACCCTCTGTTACTTGCCACTTATCACTTGTGGCTCAATAAAAGGGTTGTGCAGGAAAACCATGTGAGAGATAAGTTCAAAAATTTACTGGAAAAGTCTAATACTCCTTGGCACTGAAGAAGTGCATGTATTACATTTCCCTGCTTGCTCAAAAGGATTGTCAGCTTGAAAAGAAATTGTAGCATTTGCAAGCCAAGGGCTAATGGGGACATTGGTATTGGTAGAAGACTTGTATACATTAAATGGGTAAATTGTAATTCATTTTATATTTGTGTTATCAAATTTCTCCATTTCTACACTGGCAAGAGTATTGTTTTTAACACTGCGTTGTCAAGTTCATTATAGTCTGAACTTCTGTTTTGCTTGATAATTTATGGCTACGAAAGGTACCTGAAAGATGTCAGCAATTGTTAAATGCAGCTATTTGAGTGAAGGAATCTGGCCTCATATTTATCAATCCCCTCATCTTGAGTATATGCTTAAATTCATGATTGCCTTTGTTTTATGTCTTAAATGTTTGATAAAAATATGCATTTGATAAAAATATGCATGTTGACCATGCATCTTTATCAAAATATATTGTTACTGTGATTTCACTTGGTAAAATATATGAATTGTTCTTATTCAGAGATGTGGTAATGTTCTGAGCTGGAAAAGAGTTCAGGGCGCATCAGGAAAATTACAAGGTATGATATTTCATTTCAGCACATTTTCAAGTCTTTTGTGTGCATGTTACATAAATAACAGATTTTTACAATTCAGTTCTTCCAGTTTTTCTTTAATCCAGATTAGTATGCCTTGCTGAACGTTTTTCACAGGATGTGACACACCCCAATCTATTCAGGGTGAGCATTGGAAATAGGGAAATAATTATTTTTACCTGCCATGATTTGTCCAGAAATGAATAACGTGGTAACTGCCGGGGTGTGGGAATGGTGCAAAATTTGTACAAATTCATGAATGCCTGCAAATTTGTTTCAAGTCATGCATATAAAAATGCACTCTGTGTAGATTGGAAAGTGTTGATGAAGATACTAGTGAGTGATTTTGAACCAAAGAATAAGAGTCTGATGTACATGCTGGATAACATACATCATTCAGTTCATCCACTCTTTCAGTGACATGTAGAAAATACAGATACCAAAGCCCAATTAAAATACAGACAATTTAAAAGTAGAGTGCAGTTTTCATTTCTTTTCTCAAACAATTTATCCCATCAGGATCATGTGCTTCAAAACTATATAGCCTTATAAGGTTCAAGATAAATTGAAAAAGAATCTGAAATGAAATTAAAAGTTTTATTTAATCAAAATATCTGTCTTGCAGACGGTTTACAACTTCTAATATGATATGAATACAAAAAACAAAATCAGACACCATGAAATTGGAAAACAAAAAAAAATGCTGAAAATAATTAAGGTAGGAAGCGTTTTTAGGTTAAGTTTGTTTTTGCAGTCGAAAAAGGCAAGTTTTAAGAGTACTCGTTAAAGGGATCACTGTGTCTTTGTGTCTAATTTCAATGTGCAATTTATTCCACATTAGTGGTATGTGTACTTGAGTCTACATTTTCAGTAACAAAAACCTGACATCGGGAAATCGGATGAATTTCAAACGTTATGAATACAATATTTGCTCTGGATACATATTAAAATAAATTGCGTCCGCTTGTGAGGGGAAAATGTTGTTATTGCACCAAAATGCTGGTTGCGTTAGCTGGTGGTGGGGCTTTCATACATGCCAACCATTACACTTCTGGCATAATCATTACGCTTTTTTCCACTAAATTACCTGTTACACTTAAACTTATATGGATTATGCTTTTTTGGTATATCCACCTTCCAGACAAATCAATTATTTATTTTCTCGTTATTATTAACATTCCTTTATTCCCACAGACAGTATGTTAGTCAAAACTGCTTTTATGCAACTACAATATAAGACTACGCTTGACCGTTACTTGCGTGCACTTTCCTAGCAGTACCATGTTCTATTTATAGCATTTTTATGCTTAGTGAGGAGAGAGCAGACTGATTTTCTAATTTTAATCTTTATGCACAGATTTCATGTTCTCGTTCATATTTACTGCAGAACCAGTCTAAAGGTATTTGGCGCTAAAAAGTATATTTTATATTAGTTTATGCATTTATGCGAGCAAAATTATCTCCTTTTAAAAATTTCCTAGATAAATTAGAAAAAGGCAACAAAAAAACAAAACAAAAAATAGCAATTCTTCTAAATATTAAGACAAGACATAATTCAGGCCGCATGGAAAAGAATTTTAATATTTGGCACTAAAAGTCATAAGATGGATTCTAGACGATGTGTGTAAAACTAAAAGTGCTACATATGAAAACTTGAAACAGTAAAGGATGTTAAAAGACAAGAGGACCAAATAAATCATTGCTTATTGAAATTTGAGCATATTATATGTGGATTATGCTTTTTATGCCTGGATTCCGTGTTTTTGGCAACTTGGATTATGCTTTTTCCTCGTCATGGGTTGGCATGTATGGGCTTGTCGTGAGGGGTACTTTTGAACAGAAACTTGTCAGTGCCAACGGATTATGGCTGTAAGGTGTGTGTGTGTGGGGGGGGGGGCGCTACTGTAAACATTTCCGTGACTGCCCCTAAATTTGACACACACACACACACATATTACTTTTAAGCTGCTAGTATTCCGAAAATCCCACTTTGGAGTTTGTTGATAGATAAGCATATGCTCAGATTTAGCACAGAAAAGTTTGTCATGTAGAGTAGCTGAGTTTTGATTATAAATAATCATTATGATTTGTGTATGTATTCTGAATCAAATCCATATGGACCTGCTGTACATTCTGGTTATTAGCAAACATAAAGGTCATTTTTCATACAGTTGAATGAAATCATGGCATGTGATATAAAGATTGCATGTTTTTATGCTCAGATTAATAAAAATTGCACTTATATTAGCAAAAATTGCACTTATACTTCTCTACGGTTGGCCTCTGTCTGCGCAAGTTCAAGTCTTGGAGGATTCAGCTAATGTGGTTATGTGAGAAAGGCCAGTGGCTTCTCATGAGTCGGTGGTTCTTTCTGGTGTTTTCCCAGGTTCTTCCTCCACCATTTATACTGGCCGCCTTGTATAGCCCATCTTGTGCTGAAAAATGGTATTAAATCAAACAGCAGCAACTACTCTCTCAGGTTGGCATTTATGCATTAGATGAATCATCATGATGCTAAAGTAGTTCATTTGGCAACATGTATCCTCTCCTTTTTATCTTGAGATCAAAGTCGCAGTTTACTGTGGTTTACAGCAGTGATCATGGGTTTGAGTCCATGATTGTTTTTAATTCTTTTCATCCAATATATTCATTAAAATCGAACTAATTTCTTGCTCTAAATAAGATGGTTTTTAACATCCTTAAAGGTAATTATTTTTTTAGGCTGTATATTATTTTCAATGGGATGTTAATCTGTACGATTTACTTTTTCAGCATTTGGATTTTGTGAGTTTGAAGACCCAGAGGCAACACTTCGATGTATTAGATTGCTGAATGACTGGCATATTGCAGATAAAAAATTGGTGGTATGATCTCGATTTTAAAATCTTTTACTGTTTTTTTTCTTCCACCTTTACCAATACAGTGGTGGGGGATATAGTTTGACCCTGATTATTCCATCACTCTTTAAGGTGATGTATTTTATTTCAGCCCATTTTCAGGCACTCGGGTGAAGCAAATGTGTTCAATGAGCACTTTACAAGTTTAGATCAGAAGTTGTACTTAAAAAACTAAAATGCATCATGACAATTTCATAAGTTATGAGTTCTTTTCATTCTCCCTCTACTTGAAGAAGTAGATTCTATTTGGTACTTTCCATCCTTACATTCTTTGAAGGTTGTTAGCAAGATTACTGATCATAGACAAATCAAAATTGATATTCTTATTTGTATAGATATAAAATTTTCTGAATATTTTAGCATTTTTAATTTGGTGGGATAGACCCCTTTATGATAAGTCTTGGTTGCAAAGGTAAGCAATAACCATTTTAAGTAGACAGGTTACATTTTGTATTCATATAGATTTGAAGATAATTTAAGCAATTATTTTTCTATGTACATTCTGTAAACATGTAATGTAGTAATTGTTTCCATTAGTAATAAAAAAGAATTTAAAAATGTCTTAAATGGCTAGGTCTTCTGTAAGAGTTAATTTCAGCCCTTAATCAGACCAAAAATGAAACTTTCACCAAAAGAAACACCCATATCTCTTCCTTAAATGTGTATTTAACTTTTTTTAAATGCAGGATGGCTTATAGTAAGGGAAAGCAACCATTAAAAACGTAGCATGGTTTTCTTCTGAGTTGTGGTACCTATGTTTGTGGATGAGGGATATGTTTGCTAAAATTGCTTCCATCAGGCATATTACCAAAACATGTCAATCCCAAATTTTGCATTTACATTGCAATGTGCATAATAATTAATGATAAGGCAGATCTTTGTTCTAAATGAGCTTAATTACATCTTACACCTTTTTTCCTTTTCATTTCAAATCATTTGCTCTCGTTCATGTTTGGCACTGACTTGCTGTCAGTCTTGTCAGAATTGCCCCAGAAGAGACAGAGGATATTAGCTTTTTTGATAACTTTGTCAAAAATAGTCACTCTTATTTTATATCAAATAGCTCTCCAGAGTGGTCGCGATTTTAGTGAATTAGACTGGTTGGTACAGTTAGTCTGGGACCAAGCATTTGACATACATGCTAACCATTACGCTTTTTTTTCTTCACTAAATTACGCCTTATATGTAAACTTATATGGATTACGCTGTTTTGGTAAATACACCTTCCCAAAAAATTATTAATATTCTCGTTTTTATTAACATTCAGTTAATCCCACAGACTATTTTAGACAAGACGGCTTCTGTGTAACTACAGTATGAGTACACTTGTCCGTGGATTTGTGTGCACTTTCCTAACAGTATCATGTTCTATTTATAGCAACTTTCAACCTTGTACTCTATTTATAGCAGCTGTATGGCTTAATGAGGAGAACAGACTGGTTTTCTAATTTCAATCTTTACGCGCAATTTTTTTGTTATGATTAATATTTAGAGGACAACCAATCTAAAGGTATTTGTCACTAAAAAGTATATTTTATTTTAGTCAATGCATATTCGAGAGTAAAAATATCTCCTTTCAAATAATTTCACAGATGGATTAGAAAAAGGCAACAAACAAAAAATAACAATCCTCCGAATATGAAGAATGCAACATCGTGTGACATCTATTTCAGGCCGTGTGGAAAGAATTTTAATATTTGGTGTTAAAAGTCTTAAGATGGCTTCTAGTCAATGTGTGTGTAAAGCTAAAAGTGCTACAAATGAATACTTGAAACAGTAAAGGATGTTAAAAGACAAGAGGGCAAATAAATCATTGTTTATTGAAGTTTGAGCATGTTATATGTGGATTATTCTTTTTCTGCCTGGATTCCGCTATTTGACCACTTGAATTACGCTTTTTCCTCATATGGGGTTGGCATGCACGAGTTAGTGAAGCAGTCTATATTTTTAAAGAAAATGGAGCCAGATGTTAAGTGAAATGCTTTACTGTGCGAGTTGTGGATCTTATATGACTGAAACTGTTAGTTCAAACTTCAAAACATGTCATATCAGACAAGTGACATAAAAACTGCTTTTACAAACTTTAAAAAATGAATGTGAGAGTAATCTAATACAGAACTCAGAGCACCTGACTGTCCATGATCATTGCAGAATTCCAGCTCACGATCATTCAGGGAAAGTTAAACAGACTAGTTGAAGTGAGTGCTGAATACAAATCATTTTTCAATATATTGTGTTTGTATTCTGGTTCTATATGGATTTTGCCCTTTGTGACAAGAACTTTACCAGCTGCAGAAGCAGGTTAGTTTAGTTATAAGAATGTATCATTTTCATTGATGCTGTAATTCTGGTATGCAATATATTGATTACACTTTTTATACCTAGATTACACTTTTTTTTGTCACATAGCAATAATTAACCTTAATATTCTGGGGTGTGGGTGTGGCATTCATAACATGGATTCACACATGCATGTTCATGCCTGTGCACATATGCACTCTCATGCACACAGTCCAGGGACATTGTGATTCTTTAATAGAGACGTGTATGCCAATATAAAATTAATTCTGACTTATAGATGAGACATGCAGTTAAAATGTTCACTTATAACCTTATTTGAAAAATTCAGCAGATATGGAGAACCATCTTGCTTGTTTTGGACGATCCGTGCTCATTTACAACACACGTACCTTTAAGTTTTAAGATAAAAGAGAAAACATGTATACAACATAAAAAGTCGAGCATTGAACAATTTCAAGGATGTGAAGAATAGACACCAAAACACTGTCATCTTGATTTTTTCTTTGCTGACCTTCACTGTATGTCTCTCACACGTGTATTTGAATGGTTACCAAGAAAGATTTGTACTAGTTGTCTTCATGAGAGCATAATGGTAAACAAGAAAGAGCTAGATGATGACAAATGTAAGCATTCGGTTGAAATAGTGGTATTTAAAATCAGTTTTAAGGGTCAGTTTTAAGATATTTGGACTTTAGTTATTGGTTTTATAAATTCATAAAATATCCGACTGGAGAAAATAATACAGAAATGAAGAAATAGTGCAAGAGAACAAACTTTTAAAGGGTCCAACATCCAAGTTTCTAAACTGTATGAGAGAGAGAGAGTGAGAGTGGGTACCCGTTAAAAAGAAAGTATTCAGATAGAGACACAGAAAAGCAATTACTTTTCAAGGCTCATGTCCAGTGCACATTTATCATCACAGGAGTTCATGTGCTTGCCTACAATACATAGCTGCCAACTGTCTTTCAAAACATTTTTTTTATTGTAAAAACAATAAAGTTCCTGGAATTTTCAGTTTAGAATAGGTACACATGTATATAGGAATACAGTTCTACAATATGATTGGTTGGTTCAAAATTTAGGATACCATGCCTATCTATCCACCTAATTGTATTTTGCAAACAGTTACCAATATCACTGTATCTCATCATTGTAATATTCAACTTCTAATTGTGTTGAATATGAAAGCTGAATAATCAGAATTTTCACAATAAAAAAGATAAAGAACAAAAAAAATGGACAGTTTGTGCCATCTTCTGTAGATTTGTGACACCATCTAGTAAAGGAGAAAACTTTACATTTTGCAAATTGTGTAATGGGATTGGGCATGGAGGCACCCATAAAATACAAGAGCATGATAAAGCTTATAAACATCAGCTTAGTGCTTCATCACACACAACTCAGTCTGAACTTGTGTATATGAATACATGAGAGAACCTTAATGTAATTCGATTGAAATTCAGTTTATTAAATTTCTTTTAGAAATGAACCTTCCTTTTTAAGTTGCTAGTGTTGCTGGCAATTTATATTGTACGCGTTTTCCAGACCATCGCAAAGGAACACTCATATGCTTGAACGAAAACAGTTCAGTAAGAAAATCACAGAACTGAGATGATCAGTGAAAGTTGTTACATTAGAATCGACTATGATTGAAGAAAAAAAAACAAGATGTGGAAAAGGCTCTTATAACATTCTGTGTCTGAGTGTCTTACACTCTTCACCTTCTGAATGGGCACCCGAATGGAACATGGTGCTCGTCCAGAAGGTACCAGTGTGAAACACGTGCATCTTTAACATTAAATAATTATGTAAGGCACTGTACAACTTCACTGACGGTTGTATATGTTGTAAATAGTTACATATACATTAAAATTTTAAAAAATCATTATTTGTTCCTATTACTTCTCCTTTATCACGTGTCCTATTTAAGAATCTCTGCTGATATTTAAAGCTAGACATTACTAACTTTATGCCTGTCTAAATTTTGCGGAAAATTTCAGATGTTTGATATTTAAAAAAATATACCCATTCAGAAATTTTTATTTTTTCCCTTTACCAATACCAATACCATATGTTTATGTGGTACAGTGGATGTTTAGTCTTTGTTATATAAACGTAACAAATGGTGTTACAATGACAAAAATTTATTGTTAAATTGGAGGCCAGAATTGGATCTAATTCAACCATGTCCATTATATTTTGTGACCTGAACAGTCTCCCTACAATCCTTTAATGAGGAATGAATCTTGTCTGTTACAAGTTCTTCTTTTACAACACTTGTTATTTCATAAGATTGTCTATGTTTTTTGTAAAAATAATTTTCTGTATTTTGCATAAATGTAAGTTTACATATAGTTAATACTTATATCATTATAGAGATGCAATGTATCGATGAACACTGATGGACTGAATTGTTCACTTTTCTCATGGTCCACATATAACAAACAAAAAGATATTCTAGTAATATGTTACTAATGCATACATTTATATATTCTGCATTTTCAAAAATACTCAAGTGGTAGCAGACCTGCCAACTCTGATTTTGCCATAAGTCTTTCAAAAATTACCCTTAAAATACAGACTTTGGGTATAACAGCAAGAACTGCCAAAAAAATTATCATTGCCGAAAATCTGGAAAATTTGTTTATCTGTTTTTGATTTGGATACGGGTTACATATTTGAAGTAGTGAAATTGGTCAGGAAACCAGACTAACTTTACAGCAGCACATATTCAAGCAAGCAATGCATGTTTAAGATGAAACGGAAAATAAGCCTCTTGAAAAGTGTTAATATTCAACACTGGAAAAATGAAAAGGATCATTCAGATTCTTGAGAGAAAAGGGCTGGAAATACATAATTATGTTTATTGGACATCACATGCCAATTTGAGTATGACTCGTGGTAGGAAACATGATTGCTGTTATTATATGAAATGGAAAAGGATTTTCCAAGAATTGCATCAAGTTGAGAGATAGCAACAAGCCGTTGAGCTCCATATGGTTTGGAACTAAAAATGTTTCAACTGTACTAGTGGTAAATAAAGCCTATGCATACTACACAAACTTTTCAATTGATCAAAACATTTATTGTTGCTGCATGCTCCGAATACCATACTTAATTTTACAGCTTTACAATAGCACTTTATATTTTGTTAATTCTTACTGAAAACTGGTCAAACCTACAGACAAAAAAAAACTGCCTTATTGAGACAGACTCATCAGGGTCTGGTAGGTCTGTTGTAGCACAATGTTGCTTTCTTTTAAATAACCAAAATGTCATGAGCATATGCAGATGATGTCAGATCTAAAAAAAGTTTTAAAGATCATATGTAGTTGTAAGATTTTCAAATGTTTATCATTTTTTTTTGTATCAACTAATGTTGAGAAATGTGTAAATTTTTATACTTGTTTATATATTTTGTAAAACGATGAAAAGAACTACATGTACTTGTAAAATACTTTAGATTTTTTTCTGGGATCTTGGGTAGCCAAGTGGTCAGAGATTCTTGGTTTTTACATGTCACTCACATTGCATTTGGTTATGGAAGTGGCAGTGTGACATAGCTTGCCAGTAGTTTTCCATGGATCATTCAGGTTATTCCTAGCCTCTTCCAGCACCAAATATACTGGCTGCCATATATGACTTGTCATCTGCAAAATCCACAAATCACATAATTGTTACATTGTTTGCTTCAATCTTATAGGTAAAAGAAAAGTAATGCTAAACCACTTGTTGTAATTACAGTTTTACTGTCCTGTTTCAGGTGAAAGTGGATGCAAAAACAAAGACATTGCTTGATGATTACCGTGCCAAAAAGAAAAAGGCAAATGGCACAGAGGGTGAAAGGAAGGAAGAGAAGAAAGAGTCAACAGAAGGTGAAGAAGATAAGGAGAAAGAATTAGGGGATGATAAGGAGAAGGATAAAGAGGATAGAGAGAGAGAGGAGGAAGTGGATCTTGATGAATTCACCAAAAGAGAGGATAGGGTTGCAAAGGCTGGTCTGGATGCTATTATGAGGGAATATGCCTTTGAACTTGCAAAGGAACCACCACAGAGTAAAGGTGAGAAGAAATAAAACCAGTAGAATAGTTCAATGCAGAGAAAACATCAATAGATCTAGTGTTTTAACTTAGATTTTGAAAGTCGACATTGGAAGATAAAGAAATACTTTTTTGTTTCTAAACTGACCCCTGCAAGGTGAGAACTTTTCCAATGTGTAAAAGAAAAATGCAAAGTTTGCTTTTTTTTTTGTTTTGTTTTTACAGCAATAATATACCATTACTGGAATACCTCCCATGGAGTAACTTCCATGTGACTTAGAGGCAGTAGAAATGGTCAGAAAGGATGACTGTACATTGCAGCTCTTGCTTTACAGATTTAAACAAATAGCAATGCAGTTAATGCTTTTGCAAAGGAAAATTTTTAATTATATGTTGGGAGAAAATGTTTACCAAATTATTGTAAATAATTTTCATTGTCTCCCTGGGGCATTGTTTATAGCAACAAAGTAAGCATGAAGCAGCATCACAAAGTTTTCAGAGTGCAATTTTAACATCATAAAAGCTATGTAAAAAAAATATCAGTGAAATGTAAAGAAGGAAGGTTCAAATAGTTGGATAGTATTCTTTATTTTCCTAATTTATATATGTCCATGTTATGACTCCTTACAGACTTGAAATAAAATAATATACATTTTTCCCTTCTCATTACCCCATTGCGATCATATTAAAGTTCTTAAAGGAAGGACCTTCTGTGCTGATGATTACAAAGTAATAGAACATCATCTGTGACAGTTTGTTTGGCAACACATGATTCTTTTCAGAAATGTTTTTAAAAAAATTAACCTTTCAGTCTGAAAAAAAGGTACAACATTCGTTGATGGGATGACTGACATTTTTTAAACTAATAATGACAATCACTAATGCAACAAGTAATAATTTTCATTAGAAGCAACATATCAATATGTTATAGTTAATTCCTTCAATGTCACATGGATAAAATATTGTTACCAGGTTAAAGTGTTTTTATTTACCTGCTGTAGACATAGTAAATAGTTGTTGGTTATTGTTGTTATAAATGTTTTAAGTGGCCCCGAATGGCCGAGTGGTCTAAAGTTCTCGCCATTACAGATCATTTCCATCTCACTGTCTGTGTGGGTTCGAGTCTCGGGCTCGCCTTATGCGTGTATGTGAGAAAGCTTGCCAGTAGCTTCTCGTGGGTCGGTGGTTCTTTCCATGGTTTTCCTGGGTTCTTTTTCCACCATTAATACTGGTCACCATATATTGCCTATCTTGTGCTGAAAAATGGCGTTAAACGCTACAGAAACAACATAAATGTTTCATTATAATCTTTCAGAAGCTGAATCACAAAAGCAAACTCAGAAGAAAAAAGAGGAGATCATCATAAGGGATGCTGTAAGTAGTTATATTTAGTCTTGATTGACTTGACAGAACTTGGTCAGAACTTTAGATATTTGCATAATTTTTGCAGGTAAATGGACTTGATTAGAATTTTTTTAATGCAAATACATCGGACAGTTTAATTTTCAACATTTAGGCTTAAACTTCCAGCACAACGCTTAAGCCAGTAGCAGTTTTTGTTTTCATCATGGTGCACTGTATTATCAAGACGTTCCAGATTTTCCATTCACATAAAACAACACTTCAATAGACCCTGATAATTGAACATAGGAAAACAGTTTTGGTTGCAAAGCCATTTGATACATTCTGATAGGTGAACAGTTTCTTGATGAGTAAGACTTGGTCTGGTTTTGCAATTTTGTATTTTGATTTGTTCACAAAATACTTGTGTGTGTGTATATATGTATGTGTGTGTATATGTATGTATACACATACATACACACACACACACACACACACATACATATTTATAATCCATGCATATCAACCCCATTCCACCCCAGGTTAATAAAAAATTGTCCATTAATTAAATTTGTTCTTGAGATCAGTGTGTTGCACTAAGCTCCTCACATTGAGCACCATGCGAGGCAGCTGCTAATATCAAGGAACCCCACCATAATAGGGTCCCAAAAATTGGATTGCTGGGTTTTACAGTATTTTCATCTATTCATAAAACACCACATTGGCATGTATACATGTATATGATTATTAAATGGAATGCAGTAAAAAGACTTATTCAGAATAATGGATGGATAATAAATTTATAGGTTATTACTTTGCGTTAAATAGTTTTACTTACTTTTATTGTGTTTTTCTCCCCCAAATTACATGTTGATCGATAATACCCCAAATTATGTTATATCATAAATAGGGTATACTATTGTGCTTTCATGCAATTCATCCATAATGCATGTAATTTCATCAAAATATTGCAGATTTAAAATATTCAATAATTTTGTCCAAGATCATTGTGTCTGAATTCAATGTCCAACTTGTTGCATGAACAGAGTAATAACATTTACTTACCGTCTGATATAGTACCGGCGGGGCATGCAGCTAATCCATAATACCTGTAATTCCATTGCAAACGTATTTAAACTATTCAATAATTTTGTCACAGATCATTATGTGTCTAAATTCAATAGGGAAAAATTAACAGAAAATTAGGGTAAGAAAGACGAAGCATGTATACATTTCTTTACGTTCCAGGGTCTATGAAAGGTGTCTATAGAAATTGTAAACTTGATTTTCCAATGCAGTAAAATATTTTTTTTTATACAAAAAATAGGAAATTAATGAGGAGTTAATAATCAAACTTGATACACATAAACTCCAAGAACTAAATGCAGCGAGTCTCTAATGGTCATGAGCCACAGGTATAAAGTTTTTTAAGCTGTACGCATATACAATATCATACCCTTTCAATTTCCAGCTGATAAAGCCGACATTATTTACTGGTTGAATGATTCCATCTAATGACACCGCCAAGCCCAGAAAACGTCGGCTTTTGTTTTTTGATGTTTATTAAATTGTGAGCATCTTGTATCAACCACTGCATTGTCTGCTGCTTGGTTGTTTATGCAGTTAAAGAAGAAACCCATGTCGGCTATTAATTGAAGGCAATCACAAAGCTGATTTACTTTATTTACTCATGGATCAATAATAAGTAACATTTCCGATGTTTATTTAGGCATAAACAATTCAAGAACCTGGTGAAATTTATATATTTCAGAAGCCAAGCGTTTTACACACTATTTCTTGTACTCCATCATATTATATCTTGTATTATATTAGAATTCATACATGTTATCTTCCCCAAAATTATAATAAACTTATTTTGCGCAAAGTGCAGATACACAATGAAAACCCGATAACTAAGTGCAGTAGACGTGCAGTTTTCACAAGTAACTTTCATAATTGTTTTTAAGCTGAGCGCATTTACAATTTCATACCCTGTCAGTTTCCAGCTTGTAAAGCGGACATTATTTACTGGTCAACTGATTGCCTCTAATAACACCGTCAAGCCCAGAAAACATGTTGGCGACTTTCAATTTTTGAAGTTATTTTAAACTGTGGATAGCTTTTATCAACCACTGCATTGTTTGCTGCTTGGTTGTGTGTGCATTTAAAGAAGAAACACACATTAGCTATTGTTTGAGTAACGATTATATACAGAATTGAAGACAACCACAAAGACTGCATAATGTTTATTTTGGCAAACACTTCAAGAACCTGGTGAAATTGTTAAATTAAAGAATCTATGCCACGATCGTATTACAGTGGAACCCCGCTATAACGCGATGATCGGGGTCCATAAAATCGGATCGCGTTAAAAGTGCGGTCGCGTTAATGCGGGGTTTTACAATATTTAACTTTTTTCCGAGAACATATACATGTATACATACAATGATCAAAAGTCGGCTTATCATCAGATGAATATTAACTGGAATTCATTAATTAAGATATATTCAAAATAATCGATGTCTAATATATTTATAGGTTATTAATGTGCATTAAAACATTTACTAATTTTTATTTGTTTGAACGATAATACAGATTGACCGATAATACCAGACTATCGCTATATCATGAAAAGTGTATCAACATCGTATGCTACCATGCCGTCGTGGCACGCAGTTCATCCATAATGGATGTAATTTCATTGAAAATCGTACAGATTTAAAATATTCAATAATTTTGTAATAGTCTGAATTCGTCGTGTAAAATATAGGATGAACAAAATATTGAAACCATTTACTTGCCGTCTGATATCGTACGGTCATTGCATGCAGCTATTCCCGGGTCTACATACGGTGTCTGTACAAATTTCATACCGCTAAAATTTTATCATATGCGACAACTGCAAGAATAATTAACAATCAACGCATGATTTCAGCGTGCAAATAACTTTTATTTCAGATTTTGTGAACATCAAAAGAAACATGTGAAAACTGCTAAATTAATCGTTGCGCAAAGTGCAAAGTCAGTGTGGTTCCAAATTTAAATTTCATCATTTCTTGAAAAATATATCCAATGACGTTTGCTTCTTTGCTCTAGGGCATACAGTTTCTCTTTAGCAGAAAACGACTTGCGTTTTTGAACTTGCTTTTCCATAATCGTAAAATATTTTTTTATATAAGCAAACAACGTACACAGATAAAGCTCGATAACTAAGTAATGAAGGCCTGCAATGGTTACGAATCACTTTTTATATAAAACAAAATTAAGCTGAACGGATGTACAATTTCATACCCTTTTAATTTACAGATAATAAAGTGGATATTATTTACTTTCAACTGTTTGTTGTTTGATCACACCGCCAAGCACAGCATACATGTTGGCGGCTTTCGTCCTTTGATGTTTATTAAATTGTGCGACTCTTGTATCAACCACAGCTTTGTCTGCTGCTTGGCTGTGATTGCAGTTAAATAAGAAGCCCATGTCGGCTATTGTTTGAGCAATTACTGTATACAGAATTCATGGAAGACAATCACAAAGACGATTTACTGGCTTTACTCATGGGTCCGTAATAAGTAACACTTCTGATAATGTTTACTTCGGCTTAACAATTCAAAAACCTAATGAAACCAGTTTCCTCTTGTAGAGTAGAATACGTAGCTTCACCACAACCTGTTCAAATTGATAAATTTCAGAAGCCAAGCGTTGTACACACTATTTCTCGTACGTTATATATATCGTATTATTTTAGAATTCATACACGATCACTTCTCCAAAATCACTTAAAGAACCTGAATAAATTGTTAAGTTCTGATCGTTTATTATTAAAAGTCATACACGAATTCTTCCACCAAATTATAATAAACATTTTACACACTATTTCTCGTACGTTAAACAAATATTTTCACGGTCCGATAAAAATACACGTAAATGAATTTCAGATTTCAGGAACCATGCCACGATCATATTATTTTAAAAGTCACAACTAATCTCATGCCCAAAATGAAGTTAATTTTTTGTTTTGTTTTGTTGGTTTTTTTTTTTACTTTTCTCCAAATTTTTTTTCCCATGTGTGAATGAATAAAGGAAATTTCGGGAGCCATGCTACAACCGCGTTATATCCGAATTCGTGTTATGGCGGGGCGCGTTATAGCGGGGTTCCACTGTATATTAAAATTCTATTCCCCAAAATGAGAATAAACGTGTTACACACTATTTCTTGTACTAAATTTTAAAAAATTCCCTGAATGAGAAAAAGACACGTGCATGTATCTAAAATTTCAGGAATCGTGCCACGCTAGTATTTTATTTGAATTCATAGGAAATCTCTTCTCCATATGTGATCTCTTCTCCAAGATGAGAGTACATTTTTAATACACTTTTTCACATAATTTGAAGAAAAAATCATTTTGGGAGCTACACCATGACTGCATTATGTCTGAAGCGGGGTTCCACTGTACCATTTTAAAAATCTTTAGTATGACTTGGTCTGGATTCATATCTGCAACCTCCCACATCTGAGGCAGACACTCTTACCACTTAGGTCACAATCATTGACCATTAATATCATACATCTATTTAAAAATAAAATAAAGAAAGGAAAATGGTTCAGAGGAATAAGATGATTCTGTTGCTGTAATTATGCATCATGTTTGACTTTTCTTATTCTCATTTTGAGGTGCCCCAAGTGGCCGAGTGGTCTAAAGCGCTGTTCTTTACGGACCACTGCCATCTCACCTCTGTCTGCATGTGTTCGAGTCTAAGATTCGGCAAATGTAGTTATGTGAGAAAGCTTGCCAGTAGATTCTCGTGGGTCGGTGGTTCTTTCTGGGGTTTGTCCGGGTTCTTCCTCCACCAATAATGCTGGCCGCCATGTATAGCCTATATTGTGTGCTAAAAAATGGCGTAAAAAGAAACAAATTATTCTCATTTTGAAAAGTCTTGAGTGATTTTATGTCTTTGACAAATAATGGTTAAATATTTCATATCTGGGGGCCAGAATATGCTAAACTTTACATTTTAGTTGAAACATACCACAATAGGTTGAATTTGGATTCTTTTTGCCAATCCTGCATAATTGGGTAAGCTACACATATTTGTCTCTCTTGTGGCACAGCATTAATGATTAAGGTTTTGGTTAACTTTGCATGAAGGAATTAATTCTGCCACATGCTTGCTGATCCCTTTTGCCATGGGCCTAAATTACATTCTTTGAATGTTTCCTAAACTCCTATATGGATTTTTTTTCTTTCTTATGATGACTGGCTGGGTAAGACAAATCAACTTGCTCAATGCTCATGACCAGCTCTTTATTTCATTCTATTCATTATTAGTCACTTCCAGTTTTTTGTAATCATTGTCAAGGTCAATCTTTCGTTTTCTAATGCAAACAGGATGATGTGAATGCTTATTTGAAGGGACCATATACAGGCCTTGAATTTGACACAAATTTCCAGGTAGCCAGACGGACTAGTGCACTGAGAAATTTACTAGCCCTGCCAAACATTTACTAGCTCTATCCCCAAAACAATGTCACACACTCGTATTGAGATTAACAATTTTATTTCATAAATAGCATAATCATATAAAATGTAGAAGTACAGAAGTATAAATTCTTCTTTAAATCATCAATAAATTCATTCAACTTTTGCTTTTTTTTCGGAGGCTGAACACCTTCTATAAAACGCCACATTTTGCCTGTCTTATAAGGCGGGAATTGTGCCTCGTTTTAAAATATGAGATGTTACAGTATAACTGACGCGAATTATTTGAAGTAAGAAAAGGAATGACACTGTCCTTTATATAAAAAAGTCAGAGCAAGAAACCCGTTTAAAAACACGTGCCTTTGCCCCCCCCCCCCCCCCATCAAATGGCTTCTCCTTAATAAAGACGACTTCAGCAGATGTTCTGCACAATCAAAGCAGTGGCTAAAGTAAACCACTGTTATAAAATATTAATATCAAAAGATAATGTTAGTTTCAACTTGGAAAATGTGTGCTCCCATCAAACTTAGCGCGTTGTATTTAACTCAGGTGCTCGACGCGAGCTTGATGTGAATGAAAAAGAAAACAATAATCAAAAGGAACAAAATCATACATAGCGAAAAAAATACCAGAAATATTCCTTAGATATTTTTCTAAAGTATTTTTGTCACTCTGATTTGATTGTTTAGATTTTTTTCTCCCTTCACATGAAGTGCGCATCGAACACCTGGTGGTATTTAACAGCTCCAATTATGGTATCATCATTAATAACATATGTTTGGTAATTGTTCTTACCGTATTTACCGTATGTTTTCGGACACTGTATGTTTTCGGACACCGTTTTTTTCGGGGAAAAATCATTTAAATGCCTTGTAAGTTTTCGGACGTTGCCCCGCTATAATTGTTTCTACAATTTATGTTTTCGGACACAATCTTGGATGATCTGCTTCGTCGTTTTAATGTAAAATTTACAGCGTGTTTGCCGTTAATTTACCTGATACAAAGTTCGCTTCATTTGGTCGCCAATTACTTAATGCGATCATGAACGTCCATGAATTAATATAATTTAAAATTATTAATTACATGTAATTCGGGATAGTGACAACACCTGCTGCATTAGTCGGACGTGTTACACGAGCTCTAAAGTGTATTTCAACAACGGATTGTCTTGTTAAAGCAAGATGTTCCAACGAAAAGTAACAGATCGTATATAGATTTCTCAAATCATATTGTGATATTTGCAGACCGGTATCGACATTTTGATCGCGTCACATATATGACAACATACGATGATACACGCGTGCTATTTTATTTTGATCAGACTCATCATCTAGAGCAGCTTTCTTCGTAGGCGGTTGTTTTTGTGATGCTTCCTCAGAATCATTAATTCGAAGTCACTTCTGTGGACGGCCTACTGGTCTCTTTGGAGACGATTTTGGCAAGGGCGATTCCCTCCAAGAACTTGTTGCATAACGTATGATAAACTTATTCATCAAATTTATTACAGTACTAACAATATTATGTTTCACAACGATAGCTATCCAGTATACTAACTTTTGTATGTGGTGGGTATTTTATTTATACTTTTTAACTTAATAGTTTGATTCAGCTAACAAAAATATGATTGGTTGTCAGTATAGACATTGTTACACACGAAACCACTTCATACAGGTGTGACAGTTATGGCTTTGATTAGAAACCATGACCCCTGCTTTATATCATTAAACAATACATCAGAGTCGGTATGGATTAGTAAAATTCATTGGCATTGTCCAACAAAACAAACCCCTTATCCCTGAGGCATTATATACAAAGGTTTAAACATAGTTATTGTTCTACAGGTAATAAACCTCTTGGTAGACGATATATTTGATTGTGGGTGCTAAATGTTAGGTACATCGTGTGCTCTTTTAATAAAATCCAGATGGCTGCCTTTTATTTCCGAACACATCAGTCAAAGAAATCCCACCAGTTATATTATTAACAATTAACACCCAGACACTTTGAAATCTCTGACATGCATCACTACAATCTTCGAGCAGTAGATCGTTTCCAGCCGGCAAGTTTTGCTCATTTTAATCTACCCTCGGCTAGGTGGGAAAAAAAAGAAGAGAGAACCACAACAAATGCATCACCTTTATTTAAAACAAATATCAACATATTAATCACGCCGACTCGTATATTGCGAATTGCTTTTTATTTTTACCCTTCGTAGGCGTACATACAACAACTCACCCCATTTGGAGCCTCTCACCCTTGGTGCTCTAAGAATAGCCATCATACATGTACCGGTGTTTCGACTCGCGATACTAAAATGTTTCTGCCCAAAATATCTTAAGAATTATAACTCCAAAATCTTTTTATTTAGTTTGTATTAATATCTTAATTACACAGATATAAAGCTTGAGTGCGTTTGTAATGTAGATTTTAATGATCATTAGCAGAAGGTTAAACTGGATTGCAAGATTACTATGTTAATATGGCGGTTCTTTCGGAAAATACGTACACAATCGTGGCTCTAATACATGTATGGCTTTGTTTTCTGGTGGATGGACATGTATCAAATTGACAAAATAGGCAAGTAATGCCAATTTTTCATTAATTATCCTTTCCGTGGTGTTAGACAAAATACTTGTTTTACTTCATGGCAGCACGTTGTCATGTGAGCTAACGGTAACTTCGTTACGGACGGGTAAGGGGGGGGGGGGGGGCGCGGCATAATTCTATCTTCACTTGTATGTTTTCGGACACCTAATCAAAGAATTTAATATGTATTCGGACAACAAAAAAAGTAATTATTTGTTGCAGTCCGAAAACATATGGTAAATACGGTAATTAATCGAACGTCAGTGTATTGTTGAAATTAATAATAAGCGTGAATATTTTCAATCTTAGATGCCCATGTGAGATTTTAATTCCCATCAAATGCTGGATATCTCCACATGTATTCAATTATTTGTTCAATCGTTTTTTTTTTTTTTGTTTTTTTTGGGGGGGTGGGGGGAATATAAAAGCTATTCTTATTATCATAGAAAAAGTAGTTGCTTGGAAAATGATGTGTCAGTAATGTTATCATAATAAATTGATCTAATTCTTCTAATTATTTCGATGCAAACGTAAAATATGAGTTACCCGTTTGTGACTCTGCGCAAGCAACAAAAAAATACCTTCAAGAAACAAACATGTAAACTAATTTCTTGAATAGTTGATGCTATGTTCTTTTGTGTGGTGTAACGTTTCATAATTTGTTACTGTGGTCGATTGAATAAAAGTGATACCATTTAATTCACTATCAGATTAATACGGATTAATTTCCAAACTTCCGTTGTTAATGACGGGACCTAAATTGGCGCTGTTAAGTGAAACGCACATAATCAGATGGCTTCTTGTAATAGAAACACATTTCCGAGGCAGAAATTGACTTCATCTTCACATGCTAATATTTTATGACTGTGTTTACAACGGTCACTGCGTTGATTCTAAAGAACATCGGCCGAAGTCACGTCTTTATTAGGGTATTGAGTAAACAAACATTAACTGTTGATAACCAGAAACTTACTAGCCCGTCAGACTATTAACATTATGAAAGTTACTAGCCCGACGGGAAATCTACTAGCCTCGGGCTAGCGGACTACCGCTAAATTCGAGCCCTGATATATATTATTTTGACTTGTTAGTTACATTTTAGTCATAAAATTTGTAACTGTAGAAAAAACTAACTTTCAAGTCCTAAGATTGCCACAGGCATTGGGTCAATAGTTCCTCCCTAATCATTATACTGGCCAATGAAACTGCCTGACTCATTTTCTGGGCTATCAAACTTGCTCTGAAATGTCTGCCTGTGTACGATTGGTTTGATGCATGTCACCAATTTCATTGTGATTTGATGTTGATAATGAGATATCTTGCGAGATTTCTGTTACATTTGGTGTTTTAAAATAAGTCATCTAGATTTCTTGAATAGTGGTATCAATAGTTTGAATATAACCACTCTTGAGAAGTGTTTAGTATCTGTTGTTTATAAGGTAATTATAGGTGACTATGGTATTCTAAACTCTTTCAGGTTTTCTAATAAATAAATCATCACAAACCTACATTCTTTTCAAACAGTCTTTCATTATAGTCGATGTATTTGAGATGTTTGTCTGATAGCATATTTATCTATATATTATATCAGATGGCAAGATAGCTATCCATTCTAATTATAATAATACATCCAATATTTTATTTGAGCTTTTTTCTGAAGTGTTGTTATATATTTTGAACTCCAAAATTTGATGTCCAAGAAATTTCAATTCTACAGTCAGATTACCTTGTGGCATGCTGAATTTTGTAAAAGAAAATTGCCTGCTCGGAATCATTATGAAGCTGAGACTGTTAATTCTGCATGCTGGTTCAACTTTTTTATGTTGTGGCTGCAGTTTGCATTTGCACTTTAGCCATGGACTTAACATGCAGGTTTTGCCCAGCATGTGTGATTCTCATACTATCAAGTTCGAGGAAGACAAATTTATGCTGTAGTTAAACAAACTTTTAAAAAGTAGCTATTTCTTAAGTGAAAAGTTGACTAAAAATCTTGTTATCAGCATTACACTAATATATCAATAAATAATTTCAGGGTATTGATGATATGGACATGGAAGATGACAAAAAGGAAATCATCAATAGAGAAATAAAAAGCTTCAGAGATTTACATAAGGTAGGCTATTAGCTATGCTGATAAAGAAGATATGGAATTAGATATTATTTCTTGCTTTTGTTTCAGATTTTTAAAAACATTGTCAGGTTTCAAAGAAATCTACTCTTTATAATTTTGAAAATGTTGACCTGTTGGCTACTTACAAGATCTGAATAAAGGCATTCTGTCTGGGTCCAAGAAAACAATTTATAAAGATATTTGACAATTTAAGTTTTAAAAAAGTGTTACCATTTTTTCTGATTGTAGAATCTTATTTTTCAAGATTATTCATCAAGCAATTTGTGGTTATATAAACAATATGCATACCTCTATGAACATAATGTATGTCCCTGAGGCATGCTGATATAACCCAAACTTAGTATGAACTCCAGTTAGATCAGATACTTGTCTCCCTTAGGAGTTTGACTAGATGAGATTCTACATTCAGGGAAAAATTATAATTAGAAAATGTCAGTTGTATATAAAAAAAACTACCTCAGACTTTTGTATGAAAAATAGCTTCAAGTCCAACAAAATTATACTGCCTTTTTAAAAAAAGTAAAACTTTAAAAACCTATATTAACATGCAGATCTTCTTTTTAAAAAATTGTTTATCTAATTAGTTTTAAAGGTAATAAAAAAAGTTTTTAATTTAATGTTTAATTTATTTTATAAATAAAAATGGATTATTTTCAAATTACATTATCCTTTAATTGTGTTATGTTTAAAATATATGAACATACTTATTTTTAATACTTTAATATGTGACATAAAGACATTAAAAGACAAAACTTCACTTGTAGAAAAACAAAACTAGTCTTTTTGCATGTGACTTAACTCTGGTTTATTGCTTTCATGTCAATTTATTCACAATTATGTTCACACAGAAAAATCATATATTCTTTATAGACATGATAGTTGAATGCTTTAATCATGTTGGCTGCAAAAGTATGAGGAAACTTTTTATGTGAAGGAATTTTTAATGGTATTAATCTCTGTATATTCAAAGAATTTTGTTGTTGGTAAAGGGTACCAAAATTTTTAATAACTTTTCACCCTTTTGGGGTTAAAAATTGTTTTCTTGCCAGATATACATGTAAAAAGTATACCTCTCGACAATTTTTAGGTAGTAATCAATGTAAATATCAGACCTGAAATAGGTTTAAAATATTATCTTTAGCAAGAATGGTTTAGTAATCCTGGAAAACTAAATATCTTTTTGAGATAAATTTTCAAAAATTGTTTCATTTGTCTGCAACATTGTTCAGAAATGAATCTATTGTCTAAAATTAATATTACATCATCCATTGAAATCATTCTTTTTTCTCCATTTTGATTAATGGGTTGTATTTCATTGATTCAAAAAATACTAGATTCTGTTGAACCTAAGTGGCAAGAATCTCGTCTACACGAAACAGCGCTATTTTATAAATTAAAGCCTGATTTGGTAAGTGTTTACATGTTTTCTTACAAAATGACAGGTCTTTCTTCCAGCCTGATTGATATATACCATCAGGGAAGGTAAGCATAATAGATATGTAGGACAGTTTTTTCCTAGCAAATGGTAATGGACAAATAGTCATATTTCCAACAGCAGTGTGATAAAATTAACAAGCATGCCCTAGTTTTCTTGTTAAGTTTTTGCCACAGAGTGGTAATGCATATGATTCACTGTAAAAAGTCATTGAAACAAGGAAGTAAAGATTTAATTGAGATTGTAAATTTTATAGCAAACATTATTTTGTAATGGAGAAATTCATCTAGGCTTAGTTTGTCTTTATAGCTCTATTGAACTGAATATTTTCCACTGCTACGTGCATAATACATGAGGAGACATTAATTGGCATGTGGAAATGTTGTTTGGCAAATAGAATATGGCACCCACAGTTTGGCTTTATCGTTTCATGTTTCGTTACATACTTGGTGATGCTGCCAGGTTCGACAAGTTTGCTAATCATGCCTAATGAACTGTTCATGATTTGAAATTAGTTTTGCACAACAACTGGCACAATTGAACCCGAATGCCTACAGATAAAAATTGATGCATAAATGACGTCTGCTTGTGTTTTGCTGTGTGTAATGTCATCTGCTTTAGTCTTGACTGGCATGGTTTTTCATTTGACATTTTCACACTCCCAACTGACACATGACCAGAAATCCAATCAGGTTTGATAAAAACATTGTGCTGTAAATGGATTGCTTTGAAGCTGATTTCTCATTTGGATCAGGATACTGAACATGTCATTGATAATTTGAAGACAGTTAAGGCTTTGTATGCTTATCTAGAGATATTGAATCCAACAGAAACAAATTAAGTTTTTTGGTTTTGACTTTGATTGTTGTGATGAACCTCCAAAGAACAGATTTGATTCAAATTCATATGAAGATTTCAATTTAAACAGAGCATTTGAAACGTGGAAGGGAAGAAGCAACAGCACAAGTTCAGGTGCTAAGGATAACATTTATAATTTTCCCAACTCCCTGGGACTTCGTGGAAGCCAAGGGCAGAGCTTCTGTACCCCAGCTAATTCCTGGCAGCATCACTGCATACAGGTGTACTATTTGGATCAGAGACATTTTATGGAATATGAACAATGGGCAATTCAAATTATTTCTCTTGGTAGAGATTATTCAATTGATGAAAGATTTGTCATGCTGGTTAGGTGGATTAAAATTGAGCTGAAAATTTTTTAATAAATAAAGAAGCATCACAGAAGGCAATTCAATGAGATGAATGCAGATGCAGATTAATAAAGGTTAGTTACCCTACTTTACTAAGAAAGTTCTGTTCTCAATATTTCCACGGGTTGCAGTTAACAAGTAAGTGGGATTTTCATCTTCTTAGTACTTGGCAGTATGTACACTAATTGTTTTGTTAATTGATATAGATTTTCATTTATGTTCACATGTATATCACCTACAAGCATTTCTTTAGCAATACAAGAAGCAAAACTTGCCAGTCATATGGACATTGCATGGATGGTAAAGTACTCTATAGGTTATGTTCTTGTTGAAATGGTTTGTGTACAGGAAAATTTACATGACTGCTCCATGGGAATGAAGTATGATAGGTAAACAGGTACACTTTAGATTGTAATGTTGTAGGTTTGAAGTTCAGTTGTTTTTTTTTTTTTTTACAGTACAACTTGTTCTAGGACAAAGAAAGTCTGCTGCATGGTGTTGTCATTTTCTGTATTGATGTTTGTTACATCAACAAAAAAGATTCATTTGTAAATTAATTTATGATGAATTAATCTGCTTTGGTAAAGTCTCAGACAATGTTATTTACATTTTTTCTGTGGCACATTTAAAAAGAATTGGTCACAAAATACAAATATAATCTTGTTGGTCTGAACTTGTTTAGCTTGTACACCATAGATCACTCTTGACTTGTTTTTATTCACAACAAATATTCATAATGATATTTAAACATGTTCGTTTGCACTAGAGATCTCAAGAAATGATATGCTATTCTCCATTGGGTGTTGGAGCTATTTAGGTTGTAATGTAAATGCTCTTCTTTATTTCAATGTAATTCATGATTATGAACTAAAATGGCATGACTCTCGGGTTCTCATAAATTGGAAATTCTTGTGTGTCACAGCTAAGAAAACTATTAATTTATCTCAGCTTATTGGAAATATATATGTGCCACAACTAAAACAAAACCTGTAATATCATATGACTATTGCTTTATCTCAGTAAATTAAAATTTCTCGAGTGCCATGTCTTAAATCTTGAAACTATGTTGAAAGTGACACATCAGCAAATTATGAAATTATTGTGTTCCACAACTGAATCTAAATCTGCAAACCATATAACCATTGATTCATGTCAGTAACAAATTGGAAAGCATGACATAATGATTCCCTAAATCTACAAACATGGATTGATTATTCAATTGGTTATTAAATTTTATTAAAAATAATTAATCATCATGAATTGAAGTTTGATTGTGAATAGCTGTAACCTTAGAATATTTGGTCATTTTATGCTTTTTTATATAAAGAATTAATTACTTGCATCATTTGCATTAATTCTCATAAATAAATAATCAGAAACGGGTATTACATGGGGGCTTTCAGGTTGGAAATAGTGTACTTTTTTGGTGTAAGACATGACTGGTGAATGGAAAGTTTATTATTTGGAAAGAAAAGTTTAAAATTTACTTGTAAAGATATGCTGATTGAGGAGTAAAAAGTTCCTAGTTTATTTATGTTTCAAAGTAAAATAATTCTTCTTGACATTAGTGTTGATATTTTGATCCTTTGGATACCTTTTTTGGTTCTTGTGCAGCCATTTTTTTCCCTCCAAAGTCTTTCTGAAATGTAAAATAGCAAACCATCTCCAGTTGCAAATAATTATATTTAACTTGTTTTTACTAAGAGAAACATTTTTTTAAACTTTATTTTAATCAACAGAAAATATTGTTATCACTGTTGATCCTTTTTTAATTTTCTTATCATTCGTCCTTTCAGTAGGGGAGGGGGGTAAGAAAGTTTAATACGCTTGTATATTTCTATCTTGATAGCTCTTTTCAACACAAATCTACCAGGTTCTAAAGAGTATAACTTTATGCCTGGAGTTGAGGCGATCCAGGGACCCGGAGTAAAGTGAATCCTGAAGAAGCACCTCATACCATGAGTATTGCAAACTTAACTATGTGTATATGTACACAGTTATAAGCAGCATTATATTTGTTTTCTTAAATCACTAGCTTTTTCTGTTATGCTGTAAGACTTAAAACCTTCACAATTTTATGATCACTGTGCAAATAAACTTTTCCCAAGTTAACAGAAATTTTTTCGATTATGGTAAAGTTGGTGTGATTCTTCTGAAGGGTTGGCTGTTAAATTTGCTAGCAGCTCTCATGAAGTATGCCAGCTTATTTGTTTAATTTGTATGTTCCTGTATGTCATTAATAAATACTTGACTGTTCATTTGAAACATTAAAAGTTCAATTTTGGTAAAATGGCTTGGTTTGAAAAAACCATCCTGCTCTTTTCATCTTATGGTAAGCTTGACTGTGTGAAGTGCAGTAGCGCATACACTATACCTGGAGTCATATAGTTTATACATATGCAAGCAATCTTCTTTTATGTAATGCAGTTTCTTGTCAAATTGTTTTTGTTGCATAAATCCAGATTGTAGGTATTGTCATTGAATTTTAGCAGAGAAGAGTTTTGTCCATAACAAATGATTACATGAATTTTCAAAAAAATTAAATGTACCTCATCAAACACCATAACATACAATGAATTAGCTCAACATTTATATGCATTTGATTGGCATTGAGTGTAACATAATGTGTAACATTTTTTAATGTTAACATGTTGACAGAGCTCAATGTAATCATATAAGCTAGATCAACAATAGTCAAGCACATACTAAGCGACCTGTTACAACTGAGAAATGAGATGTTTTTATTGATTAGGCTATATTTAGTTAATAATTTTTGTTTAATCCGCTGTATCTAAAACATGCTCAGGTTATATAATGGCAGATTTCTAGTTTCTATATTTGATAGCTCAGATAGGAATAGTGACTAGAATGACAGAAGGTTGTTCCTTATTTGTGATATTTCATAATGAGAAAGGGAAAATCATTTGTGTTCTTCAATTATGATGTTTTTTGCTGTACTGCGATCGTCTGTTGTCTGTTAACTCATTTGTACAAATTTGTTAATACTGTTTCTCCTAAACTACTTGGAGGAATGCCATGAAACTTGACACGCACACATTCATTACAAAGTTTCATTGGTCCTAAATGAAAATTTTGCTGCTCAGCATCCAGTATGGTTAAAAAAAAAACACCTTGAAACTATTCTTATTGCTACTACTCTTGAATGGTTGGCCATATGAAAATGGGGTTCTCACTTCTTATGATGTTGATCTGACACAGTTTTGAAAATCTTTTTATTACTTCTATATGGATGGCGATGTCAACATAGGGTTCGAACTGAGACTTTTTTTTTTAATGTTTAATTGTTCCTTAATAAAAATGGGATCAATATGATATCCAGAATGGCCCATCTTGAAAATCACGTTATTGTTCATGGATGGTCTTATCAGCATGTGGTGTTGACAAGAATTCTTGTGATGTCTAGTTGGTTTTAAATGAAAATGATCTGCTGCAGCTAATATGGCTGATATGGCAACATTTTGAAAATCTTGTTATTTCTTCTCCAACATTGATGGCCAATTCAACTTGGGATTTGCACTGAGAGACTTTTTGTTGTGTTTAGTTATGTCCAAAATGCAAAATGGACCAATCTGAAATCCAGTATTGCCACCACCACGTTGGCCATCTTGAAAATCTGGTTATATCAGCATGGGATTTTTACCAGTACACTTAGGATACTTTGTTGGTTTAAAATGAAAATGGTGCTAGTCGTAAATCCAGTTTGCCTGCTATACTGTCTTGAAAATATTGTCACCACTCCTGAAGGGATGATTGTTATGGTTTTCGCCAAAGAATTACTTTGTCCTAATTGAAAATGAGGGGCCCCCGAGTGGCCGCATGGTCTAAAGCGCTGTCCGTAATGGATCACTGCCATCTCACCTCTGTCTGCATGGGTTCAAGTCTCAGATTCGGTCAATGTGGGTATGTGAGAAAGCTTGCCAGTAGCTTCTTGTGGGTCGTTGGTTCTTTCTGTGGTTTTCTGGGTTCTTCTACCACCATTAATACTGGCCGCCATGTATAGCCTATATTGTGCTGAAAAATGGCATTAAACCATTTAAAAAAAAACACAAAAAAAAAACTAATTGAAAATGGTGCCAAATTGACATCCAATATGTGTACTACTGGTCACAATATTAGTGGAACTAAAGCTGATTGGTACAGTTGACCAGGTAGTAAGCATCTTAGCATATTTTAATCTAGTTGTACAAGAGTAGTTTTACAAATGCTTTTGAGAGAAACTGGGGCCTAACTGGCATTTTGCTCCATGCATGCCCTGCCAACACCGATTTGAATTACCGTGCATTCAACCATCAAACACCAATATACATTATGCTTTTGGCACACATTGTGCCACAAATTTTAGCATTGGGCATGGTGGCAGAGACTATGTAAGGAAGCACATTGGTAGCAAAAACCATATCAAGGTTGGGAAAATTAAGAACTCGTAAATGATTTCAGCTCTTGAATATTTTCAGCCATCAATGAAAGACCTGCAAGCTACCAATGCTGAAGCATTGTTTGTGAGTTTACTTGTTGAACACAATCTACCTTTTTCAGCTGGAGACCATGCTAAAGATTTGTTATTACAAATGTTCCCAGACTCTAAGATTGCTTCACTAATTCATGTCAAGATTCACAAATTGTTATCCCTATTTTCACTGATTGTAAGCCTGGAGGTTTGGCAGCTATGGTGGTGTCTTGGAAAGTCAAATGGATTTCCTTAGCTTCTTTGTTGGAAATAAAACAGCCTTTTAATTGAAACTTTGTTTAGTTAAAGTGTTTATGACAATTCCATTTACTGTCTTTATATCTTACAAGAGTCCCAAAATAATAAAGAGTATCATTTTCAGAGTAATGACAAGTTTTAATTTAAGAGACATTATGAGAACTCTAGTGCCGTATACTTTAATTAGCTCAGAGAATGATGGACTAGGTTTTAAAAAAGAAGTCATCTTTAACTTAAAGGTCTAGTTTTATGAAGTGATTTTACCCTAAAATTAAATAAATTTTAAGTTTTGAGTTCTTTTCAGAGGCTTCTATACTACTCACAAGTAGAGTCCAACCATATCCAACATATTCTTTGATCTGCCATCACATCTGCTGGCAGATCACTTTTTCATGCATTTGTTTTAGTGGTTTATCCCAACAAACTGCATAGCCCCAGATCTGCTTGTGCATTATGCAGTGACAGACTTGGGTCTTTGCAGTTTGCAGTTGAACTTCACTTATAAGCAAGTACATATGAGGCCATGATCAGGATTTTTTGTTTTAAACACAAATAATAAGTCCAGTTTGGGAAACACTAAATGATGTTTAGCATGGAAAGAAAATTATATAGTTGATGTTACATAAGAACATATATAGTAGATATACAAGTAAGCTTTGATTGTTTGGTTAATTTAATTTCCAGGCTTCAATAGGTAGGTGAAAAGAGCAGTTTGGGTGTATTATACCAAGCCATCAAGGAAAGATATGTAATCAGACATTACATGCAGCAGTAGCAGATTCTACCATGTATAATGAAGAGCTTGTTAATTTGGACTTGAATGATGTTTAAACCTATTAATATGAATAGAATGTAATTTTGATTTGTTGACTATTTTACAATGACAAATCAAATATTTAAAGTTGTCAGTATTTCATGGCATGTGCATTTCATTATTGCATAATTTGCATTTTCTATTTTCTTCAAAAGATCAATGTCTCAATTCAGAATATGTGTTCAGAAAAAGTAATTTGTGTTGTTGAGACAATTAGCTTTTCCTTTTTATCTGGGTGTGATGGGTGTCGAGTTTTATTTTGAGTTGTGTAAATGCTGGAAAAAACGTTAAATTGAGAATTTGCCATGTGTCTGGAAGATTAAATTTTTCCTGTTTATGTTGGCTGTTTTAAAATAGGAGCATCTGCATTTTTATAACCATACTTGTTAATTTAAGGATATATAGACTTACTGCCAGAGCTCCTACTAGCATTTTCCATGATAGGAGTGAAGTTAACCTTTAGTTGTCAATTAGTCTTTGCTGATGGTTGATACTAATTGTGTCAGTGATAAAGTAAGTTCTTTACAGTGTAAGATGGTAAAATACACATGACTACTAGCAATAAAGACTCACTTCTGTCAGTGCATAATGTGCTTCTGCAGTTAAATTTAAATCATCAAAATAGAAAACAAAACAGGATTGATCCTATCTGCAAGCATGTTTTGGGCCAGCTAACACTGTTCATAGTAAAGTGACCTGGTTGTAACTGGGAAATACTCTTCCAATGTGATGCAGCAAATCTGCTGGCAGTCACACAATGGAGTAGGGTAGTTAAAGATGTCGCTATTGCACAGTGTTTGTTCAGTACTTGCCAGAAAGGATTTTTTGTTTGAACACAGAAAGTAAACACAAATTCATGTGAAATCAACAGAAGGAAGGACTTTAAACTTGTACTGCCACCATGTTTACCTTGGTTTGATGTGTGCATTGGCAATAATGCACTTTGGGAGCATATCCTGCATCAACTTTATCAGATCGGTTTAGTTTAGGCAATAATTTGAATAAATGGGAATTCTGAGCAGCTTTTTGCTTCAGGAAGACATTTTTTAATGCTTCATTCTTAGAAGTTTGGTGAATGGATCGTGGTGGAGTCGGCATTGTACCACTTTTACTCTCATTAATTGAAAATAAGTCTGCCTTTAAACTGATATTTGCAATGCACTTCCAGATAAGCTACAAAAAGATATACTTCCTGACAATGTGGATGAGGAAATTGCAGATGTAAATTGCTTTATTAATGATGGTGGTTTCAAAATTTATACTTCAGAGTTAATTACATTGTATTCCAAAACTTCTTTCTCCACCTTTCTATATGTATGGAGGAGGGAGCATATAATTTTAACAGCCCATCCATCACAAATTTAGTTTCTGCTCAGTTACATTTGAAGGACTTGATGCACCAAAATTAAATAAGTTATGGTCTGTTTGACTTGTGGGATTTCATGGCAGAATTGTCTCATGATCAGTTCAATTATTTCTGGTTACTGGTAAAACTATTACACTTACAATTGTGCACGCCATTTCCACTCAGTAGCATTTAAAGTCTTTCAAGGATTGAAATCAAAATTTATACAAGGTTTTACATTAAGAAGACTATGATTAAATTGATTGTCACCAGTTTATAGCAAAATGTAATGGATTTGTGTCCTATTAGATTAAAAAGTTTGCCCACAATTTCCACTAAGAAGTTATGGATTGAAACCCATTTATGATATGAGGTTTTACGTTATGAAAACTTATGGTTACTATTTGACTTTGAATTTTGCTGGTTACTTGCATCATTAATTACATTTTGGTAGGGACACTTGTGTCATATGGACATATTCCTATTTCCTAGTTTATTTGAATATAATTGGGGAGTGCTATTTTAGAATTCAATTTAATTTGTCACTATTTTATCCTTTTTTTTTTTTGCCAATTAGAAAACAAGAATTAGTGGAATCTTACTAGCTAATGAACAGCTGGAATTACTCTAACTTGTCATTTTCCTGTTTCAAGAATTCATGCTGTAAATGTGTAACTAATATTGGTTTATATTTGTTGTACAAATTAACAAGGTGGTTGTCTGTAACTGTTTCACTGGAAAATATAAAATTTCAACTCTATGGAAATAAATCTGAGCATGAAATTTCCCGATTTTCCATTTAGTTGTCAAAAAATTCAGGAAGTATATCACTATCACATCATGTTATACTTTTGACATTCAGTCAGGGTTTAAATAAGACTGTTCTTATTTACTGGACTTTTATTTTGCAGGATGAGGAAGAAATAGAAAAAGATAAGGATGCTAAGGATAGGGAGAGGCAGCGATTCCTGGAAGAGAGACGTCGACGGGAAAGGGAAAGAGAAAGGGAGCGAGAAAGGGAAATAGAAAGATACCAGAGAGAGAAACGTCTGCGAGAGGAGGCACGGGCTGCAAAGAGCAGGTCTCGGTCACGTTCTAGTTCACGAGGCAGGTCATCAAGGAGGCGTGAAAGGTCATACTCGAGAGAAAGGTAATATCTTCCAGAAATGAAATATGTTAAATTTCATTTCTTTCATTCAACATGTATTCTTGTTATATACGTAGATATTACAGGCATCTTTGCAAGTCAGATCTGTTGGTTGATTTTATTGCTACTGCAAGTCATTATATATGTGTAACGTCTTATGTTCATACCCAAGTAAAAACTGCATTTAGATTGCCCTGTTACCATGTTTTATGTTAACAAATCCATTTATACCATTGCAAGCTAGATACTTGAAACTTGTCAGAATTTAGAAGGTTGTAGAAGGTTTAATGTTCAATTTGAGCCCTCTTGATGCAAAATTACTTGTCCATTACCATGGACTCTCAACATTTCGGCAAGGTGATTTTTGCCACGATTTTAATCAGGTGAACATATTGGCAAGTTAGAGGTCAGATCTGTTAAGTGAAAAATAATTTGATCATCAACTGGTATTTTGCTGGCCCAACAATTCATAAAGTAAAAAAAATACAAAACAAAGTTTTTATACTTTAAGAAAATATACAAGCTTTTCTAACCCCCCCCCCAAAAAAAAACTTGCCTAACTTCATTAATTACAACACTGAAGTTTAAAAATAAATATAATAAATTCTGAGAGAACTTCTGAACATATTTGATGATGAAAATTCCATCAATATTGGTTAAGGACTGTTCACTAAAATACGGGACATGGGGACTGTAGTTTTAAATTTGGGTAGACTAAAAAAAAACACGCAGACAGAGGTGAGATGACAGTGATCCGTAACAGAGAGCGCTTTAGACCACTTGGCCACTCAGGGCCACTTGATCAGATGAATGTAATCTTATATTGGAAATATTGTGAGATCCATTCCTGTTAATGGTATGATCCTACATTTGAAATTGCTGGGCTTGTGAACACTTAGGAGACTTGCTGTGTAAGTTGTTATCAAAAAGATTCCACATGATTTTGATCATAAGCACGATTCACACACATTTATGAGGATTCAGGCTGATCAGATGGTGTGAATCTTGCCCATACCAATCTGCTAATGTCTTGTAAGTGTATGTATGTACATTAAGGATGAAGCTGTGAACAGTTTATAAGTTGTGAATCGGTGTCTAGTTCGAGAGGAGAGATCCAGAAATAAATGTAGGTGGTACAAATGACTTGTCCTTTGTGTGTGTGTGATTTGGATTTTTAACATAGATTTAACAATTTTTATGTCATATTGCTACAATGTCTGCAGTGTGGCAGTTTATTGTGATGCCTAGCACTGGGGCATCATGCCTCAGACATGTAGCATGATGTCCCACCCAGTCACATTATCCTGACACCAGGCCGACCATCATGACACTAACTTCTTAATGCTGAGTGGCAAGTGAGGCAGCTGTTAGTACCATTTTTGAAAGTCTTTGGTATGACTCATCCTGGGATCGAACCCATGACCTCCTACATCCTAGGCAGATGCTCTAATCTTTTTATGTAGAGAAAGTGATGTTACTTGTATGTTCAAGGCAAGAAGATAAATGACATCTAACATTAATAGTTGAGGTAGCAACTATGTGCTTCAAGCTTTTCTTTTCCCACATTTTCAATATGTTTGTGAATTTGCATTCACAAGCTGACCTTTATGACCTACCAGGATGATACCAGATCCATGTGGGCTTCTGGTTTTGTAAATATGACAGTTTTAACTGATCATATTGTTTTGATTTATGACTGTTTATTAGTTTCCTTGGAATTAAAATGTTGAAAAGAAAAGAAAACTTCATTTGTTGATTCCTTGCTGTTTTTTCATTTCAGACAGGAGGCAGTTAAGCAGAGTAATAAAAGGTAAAATTCATCTGTAGAATTTAAATTTTATGTATACAGTTAAGAATTTTTAGTATCAAGGTTGGAACTTGGATGTTTTTGGAAGAGTCTCCAAATGGAAGTAGTTTAGCTGTGGCCATTGATGTTCCTTGAAAAAATCAGTTTGTCCAAAAGGTTTCTGCTCAATTAAATTCTTGTTTTTTGTTTTTGTTGTTGAAGGTCTTGTTATCAGAATTGGATGATTCATTTCAACAACCTTTCATACATACCTAACATACCTTTTATTTAGTGACTGAAGATTAATCTCTGTCTAGTTTGGCGATCCATCTTCTTTTTTGGCCATCCATTCCAGCAAAATTGGCTCATCCATCTGTTGTGTACAGCTGATCATTTGGGAGTGATGTCATAATACAATTAGAGATTATTGCATTGCCTTGTATGTGGCACTGGAGATGTTTTAAATACTCCTTGGTCTGTGTGGCACTGAGATGTTTTAAACACTCGAGGATCTGGGCTTTGAGGCGAATGACTTGCAGAGGGAGTGTGGGGATCCATTTGATGCCTTAACTTTATCAAATCCAGTTATGGAATGGACCAAGTTTAGTTCAAGTGGGTTGTCAAATATACTCGGTGTTGCTAACCTCAGAATATGTACCGCTGCCAGTTGCAAGCCAGGTGAAGGTGTCAGAAGACCTGGAAGATCAGGATCGATATCCTTCATTCGACCTACTGCTGCAGTTGACTGCACTGTTGATCTAGTGGCTAGAGCATCCACAATTTATATGGAAGATCATGGGTTTGATCCACAGCTGAGTCATACAGTGGGACCTCGCTATAACACGGTAGTTGGGAGGCATAGAATCCGACCGGGCTATGAACCGAACCGTGTTATAAGCAACCATGTACAATACCAACACATTTTTGGATTTAACTGGGGAGGGGGGGGGTTACATAAAGACGGGTGCGAAAATGCATGGCACAATTACCATTTTTGATCAATATATATTAAATGAGAAAAACATTTGCTGTGGTAACAGAAAATGCAGATATAATATATTACTTTATTCAGAGAACCATGCATTGGTACATACACGTGTCTAATTTATGTATACATGTATAATCTATTGCATGAAAAGAGTATCAACACCGAGTACTCACCAGCGAATCTTGTAACATACATTGAATCCATAATACAAATAATTCCATCGAAAATATCCACACACGGATGTAAAATATTCAATAATTTTGTCACAGATCATTATGTGACTGAATTCAATGAAAAGAAAAAAACAAAAATTACGTAACGGGTGTACGTAATGAATGATGAAATAGTACATGTCCATAGATTAAATAATGGAAGCTAAAGTGTATTCTTATAATAACTACATGTACATCTCAGGATCTCTCTGTCTCTGAATTCAGTCATTGTAAATTTCAGCACATTTTCACACCCAAACTACTAGTCAAGTCCTTTGAACTTGCCGCCAAGTTATTGCGTCATGTTCTTTTGATGTACTCTAATAAATACAGCAGGCAGAACTGGCTGTATTTTTTAACCACTGAATTATGTCACTGCTTAGCTCGGCAGTTCACTTTGATGATAAACAATGTACTTAAATTAATTGATTTATACATTCTGGTGAGAATCTTTTATCAACCGCCGCATTGGCTGTTGCTTAGTTGTGTATGAAATTAAGAGAACATATATCGGAGATTATTTGAGCAACGATTGTATTCGGAATGCATTCAAAAACACAAAGTAGACACGATGGCTTCATTACTCGGGAATCAGTAATTATAATATTGACACCTTTGAGCTGTAATTTTTCAACAATAAACAAAGATCAAAGTTCTCAGTAGGCCCAGCAATTGGTTCGTATTTCCGACGTTTATTTTGGCACAAAACTAGAAGAAATTTGATAATACATTTTCTACACGTTCTTTTTCGCACAGTTTAGACGAATATGAGAATGATAATTAAACTCTTAATATATTTTTTTTTTCATACTTAAATTATTTTTTTTTGGTCTTTGAGAAAAATACCTGTAATAAATTACCCAAATTTCGGGAGCCATGCCACGACCAGGTTATATCCGAATTCGGGTTATAGCGGGGTCCCACTGTACCAAAGACATAAAAATGGTACTAACAGCTTCCTCGCTTGGTACTCAGTATTCATTGGTTAGTGTTCAGACTGGTGGGCCTGGTAACAAGATATTGTGACTGGTTGGGATATCATGCTAAATGTAATCTGCCATACTGCAGACATCATAGTGATCTGATTGTAAAATTGTTAAAGCTACGTTAAAAATCCAAATTTCGCACATGCGCACACTGTTACAGTCAGTAGATAAGAAGGAAATATCAGACTTTGAAAAAATCCATGTCCCAGAAATTCAAAAGCATTTATTTGGAAAGTCTTTACAGCATTTCTTTTGTCACGCAGATTCAGGATGCATTTGGATAAATTTACCACCCAGCTTCCAACATTTGACAAGAGCATTGCAGTGGAGAATATGACTACCCTGCTGTTCTCATAACGGTGGGATTTTTTATAACCGCTCCGGTGGCCTAGTGGTTAGAGCGTCTGCCATGGAAGCAAGAGGTTGTGGGTTCGATCCCTGCCCAAGTCATACCAAAGACTTACAAAAATGGTAATAACAGCTGCCTTGTTTGATGCTCATTATTAAGAGGTTAGTGTTAGGACTGCTCGTTCTGGTGTCAGGATAATGTGACTGGGTGGGACATCATGCTACATGTGTGCAGCATGATGCCCCAGTGCTAGACATCACTATAAACTGCCTCACAGCAGACATCGTAGCGATATGACTGAAAAAAGTTTAAAGGTACATTAAAAATTCTAATCAAACAACAAACAAACAAACCGGGTGGGATTTCGGATTTACAACACAACACAACTGATGCTGATACAAATACAAATTTTAATGAAAAATGATTTCAATGAAAAATTAATAATGATTAATATGTGCATGTATATGATACAAATATTACAGACTTGAATAATGAAAATACAAATAAATGACTTAACACAGTACAAGGACAAGGGGTGAAGGATTCAGTGTTTTCACACCATAAAGAATGGTGTGTTTTACTCGAACAGTAAAAAGTGTAATATTTTACTTGTATAATAAAAATGTAAAAATATATTCACTCAAATGGTGAAAATATTTAAACAAAAGGAACACTTACAAATTACCTCTACAGTCCCCAAAGCATGCTGGGTTTTACAAAACGCAAAAATTAGCCCATTGCTTAAAAGATTACATGTTATTCACTCCATTACCAATACACACTGCTACCAGTCACTCTGGCTAATCAAGCCGTCAGTATTACAGGTTCATCAGTCAAGCAATAAGAGCCCACCAATCTCAGTCAGCTATGCCGTCATCTGCTACTTGACCAGCAACATTTTTCAGCACTACAGCTGCTATGGTTCTGCTTTACAGCTGATGTGGTTGACTTCATTGATATCACATCAACTCTGATCACTCTAGTCACTCTGGGCATATAAGATGTAACGTAATGACAGTACATTTGGTAAGCTATACAGACCACATTATCGGCACAATAAATACAAAACAATACACAAGTTCAGAAGTGAACTGAACCGTGCCTTTTACAGTACTAAATACCTCTTAAAAATGCAACTTTGTTTTGCCATTATAAATTTCTTGATAAGTCACAAACAAGAATAAAAAATATTTGTCCTATACTACATAGACTGAATCTACATAGAAAATATACAAAGACAATGATGGTAGTACAATAGTTATAGTACACAAGAAATTAATAACTCACACACCAGTACAGCTGAAGAAATCCTCAAAGTTCACTGATAAGAAATTCCATAAAGTAAAGAGTTTTACCTACTGTGAAGCATTTATACGCAAATTGACGTCATACTAACCAGTCCTCGTATACAAACAGAAACATGGCAAGCGAGAAAGGCCATTGAGAACGGTTTTCATTGGAAGTAATTTTTCACACACACACACAAAAACACCCCACAAATAAATCTGCGAGGAGGAAATCGTACGTAATAAAGTTAATCATTAAGAAGCTTCCTTTCTATGATTCAATTACAGTGTATTTTACATGCATGCTACAGTTAGCGTATTGACAAATCTGTAAGTATATACATGCCTCATTAAAATAGATTACGTACTGTACTGGTCAGTCCTGAAAGAAATGTTTTAAGCACAGGCCCCAGGTTGATGACTTAAATAAACGTACTAGCCTTGACTGAAATTCCACAAACCCGAACAGTTCATATCTGTTAACTTTCAAGGGGGGAGAAGAAAGAAAGAAAAAAAATCCCAATTTTGGAGGTATTTCCTCCCTATCTCGTAATATCTCTTGATTTTTCGCTCAGAACTCCCGATTATTTCAATGTCTGTCAATTTTCATTTCTCAGAAGAAGAAAAGCCCATATATAAATGTTTATCAAGTGTGCAGTCCACAGATGCCATATTTTATTTTATCACTTGTGAATATTGTAGTAAAGAAATAATTAATATTGCATGACAGTTTTTGTCTTCAGTAAATAATTTAAGATTAAACATTATTCACATAAATTTCAGATTGTTTAACTACTACAGAAGTGCTTCTTGTAAAAAAAAAATTTTACCAATTAGTTTAAAACCCATGAATTATCACAATGAAGGCTGCATAATTTTCTCTGCAAACAAAATCTCCATTTCCACCAAAGAAACTCTGCCAGTTAACACCTGACATTCCTCTACTATATATGTAAAGTTTCGTTACCATGATTAAATTAAAAGAAGGAATAAAATAAATATACAACACAGTATATGTGCCCCTAAAAAACTAATTCAAAATAAATATTTCATTCAGTAAACAGTGTTCCATATCTTAACACTTAAACTAAAGGAAATAGGGTGGGATATAAAATGGGGGAAAACAATGACCACATACATGTACGGTAACGTTTGACTGCAGATTTGAACTCTTAAAATGAAGTATTTGGCTTCAAAGTTGCAACAAAATTGGGCATCGTTTATTTGCCAATGAATTTCTGGTGCTTACATACACACTCTGTAGCACATGGTTTTTTTTAATTATGTCAGAGGGCCAGTCCTTTTCACAAATAAGTGCAATGATAAGGAATAATTGTTTTGTTAAAATGCCATTATGTTTGTGTACTTAATTCTAACCTCTAACTATTGTGCAGACCAGAATATGAAAAAGGGTCTTGTCCTGGGGGATAATAAGGGGTGTATCACGGAGAAATGACGTGTCTCGTGGGGCTTGCACATTGGGGCAAATGGGCGGGGTCAGTGGTCGCCTCCCCCAATTTCTATTGTCAGCCAGTAATGTGAAACTTTGATTTTATATCGGATCTCTTTTCTTTTAATCGCTGCTTATTAAACTGCCGAAGGGACAGTTTTACATCAGTTCCAATCATTACAGATTACCGTTTATACATTTTACGTGTAATAGGCATAGACTGAAAGGTTGTTTTTTTTAAAATTAATTTTTTAATTTTTTTTAAAGATTACTTAAAATTGTTTTTCTCGAAACACGACCATGTCAAGGGTTAAGAATCTTGTTACTTTTTTTTAGCAAAGCTTCCATTTGATTAAAGTCAAGATCTCAATTTCACATAGGACAGTGGTGACTTTATTTAGATTGTGATCTTGAAGAGAAAAAAACATTCATTTCATCACCACGATCAGCTGTCATATTTTTATTAGCACTTTCTCGGCCTTCTGTCTATTTTCGTAACTCGTACGTTTGACACTCTTTACCAGGATTTAAAATATACAATGGTATATCTGGAACAGTTTCAACTTTTAGTCTGGGCTTAGCATTCGCGTATCCTAGAGGTTCTATTTTTCAGGATCCCTCTAGTAACATTCCTTTGAGAAATGTAATGAGCACAGAGTGATGTATGGTGTTGCATTGAAATTGACTCGCTTGTAATAATGTATCCATACTTTCTTTATGCCTTTATCATTTGGAAAAGAGAACAAAAATGTTGTCCACAGCCTTTTCTTAATGTGCTATTTACACCCGTAAGCAATACAAAATCACCAGTCGGGATGCTTGAGTTGCTACATCACGAGAGTAACCGAATAGATGCGGAAATTTTGTATACGAGGTCACAGAAATTCAGCTCTTAGAACATATGCCAATATTTAAATACTGGGATTGCGGTCGCATATAATACTTCAGAATAAGGTTTTCTTCATTAGTGTTGTTATTATTATTCTATATTTCCATTGGTTTCTGGTCTCCTTTAAACTAATATTTATTTCAAAGAAAGAAGGTTGTATAAGTTGAATAATAAAGTTCAACTTTATGAAGATATTATTAAATACAATAGATTGATCTGTATTTCGATAAAACAGACTACATCAACAGTTTTTTAATCATTCTTCGATGGATTGTCTGAACCATCTCATCCCCTTTGAAGTCTGTTTGATATGCTGCATATGCAAAAATTATCGGTTTTATACATTTTCAGCATTTATATTTGTGGGAACTGATGTGTCTATTCTGCAAAAAACACCCCCATTTCACAGGTCACTTTAGTAAGGGGAACTATAATCAAGAAAGTTATCAGAATTCATTTTTTTTCAGATGTAGTTTCTGCTGATCCATGTATTGGTCAACATAAGTAAAAATTTGAACTGAAGATATGACATTGTTGTTTGATGGTCATTAATCAGGCCATTATTACTTCCATACAGAATCTTTCAAGAGACTCACGGCTAAGGTCTATCATACCATATTGTTGCTGAGGTAGTAATTCAGGCTTTTACTTTGTTCGGGTCCTACAGAATGTTGATTCTAAGAAAATAAGTCATCAGATTTCTGTGGTTATGATTCTGAGATAGGTTTTTGTAATATTGCTAAATATAAGTCTATATCTTAAGAAACAGCATAATTAACATGTAGGTATGCTTTGAGTGTTATAGTGCAACAAATAGAGATCACAACACAGTCAGCACTTAATCAAATGTTCGCAGGAATGCTTGCAGACACAGCTATAATGGTAGATTCAAATTTTTCCTGTTGAAATACAACAGGGCATATTGTATTTATGATGATTACACTGAAAATGACTGAAACTAACTAAAACATGAATTTGAGTTGACAAAACTTGTATAATTGGTATTTATATTAACAATTTCAATACAGAGTAACTTCAACAAAAAATTATCATTCAGCACAAAGTAATTGCTCCATGTTACAAATAAATGCAGTATTATGACACATTTCAGAGTAATTTTTAGTGTTCAAAAATGTAAATATGCAGTTTTTGGTCTTTTAAATGAAAATAAATGTGAATAAAAATGTGTACTTTGACTTTGATTACACCAGATAAATTTAACAAAGGCCCAGGACAATTCTTTGAGCAGTTTATCTAGCAAACCATTTACCTGTATATCACTGAAATACAGGGTAGTGTTTTACCAGGACAAACATGTCATGTGACATAATTTCTTCAAAATTGGATCCAACAAGCCAGAATTTCTAACTTTTTGATAGTGCAGTTAATACTTTCCATCTCTCTCTCTCTCTCTCTCTCTCTCTCTCTCTCTCTCTCTCTCTCTCTCTCTCTCTCTCTCTCTCTCTCTCTCTCTCTTCATGGAGAAGACAAATTTAAGTTGTGCTCAATATATCCTATTGTGACAATAAAATATTTTTAAAACGGGCAAAAACACGCAGACTTAAATCAACAGATAAATGTTGTAAAAATTATGTTTTTTAAAACATAACCCGACACAAGTCCAAGCACCTTTGTTTTTATTTGGGTCTGTCTCGCATATGGTATGCATTCATATTTGAAAATCTTGCTATTTCCAAAATTACCAAATGAGCACACTTTTTATTTTTTTTTTATTTAAAGAAATATAATAAACAATCCTAAATAATTAAGTCCTATTGCAAAAAATATCTTTAAAATATTAAGGAGGTGTTAAAATCCATCAAATACTCTGGGTCTTCATATGGAAAATTTATGAATAATATGGTCCAATTGAGATTTAGTCCAGTGACTAAATTCATGTGTAGAACACAGCAGCAAGTTCAAGGCCTTTAAAATACTCAGTCTTCCACTATTGTAAACAGTTTACATACATTCCTTTGCAAATATTCCCTTCTTATTTACAAAATCAGAATTCCTAGTATTTCCAGTTATTACCTCCCCAGACAATTCAGATTCATGGAGAAGTCCATCATTTCGGATGTACTTGGAAGAATAAAATTATTTTATAGATCAGAACCCCCACCTTATTTTTTTTTTTTGTTAACCTGTTTTAAAGCCTGAAAGTATCCAAATGGTATGCAAATGATTCATAATACAAAATAGTTATTTATAAACCAGAATATTAGTCATCAGTGTTAATGGAGTTATTGTTTCTGGGCTACTTTACTGATCTGTAGTGTTGAAAGGGTTAAAGTGTTGCCACTGGTAGGCATTAAGGACATTTTCATTGATCAAAAGTTTGTAATATTATTTAGTGTACTGAAAATTTTAGAAAAGATATGACTTTTTATCAAAAGTTGAGAATTTGATGTTGGTTCAAATTTCCAGGTACTAACAACCATTTTCAACTTTAAAATGAGTGCTATATGAAGATTTCATTTACCAGTTTTGATCATGATCTTCACATTTAAATGGAACTTTTATTTTCTTGTAAACAAAATGGGACCCATGCCTGACCCTCTGTAATTTGTCCATGGACAACATATTAAGGTTGTCGTGTATTTATTATTCCCCATTTAATCCTCATGCATCAATAGTAGTTGGAGCATGCAGTTATTCAACAGTAGAATTTCATCCCTTTCAATGTAAACGTTTTTGGGTTGCAGAAAAGTCTGTTTCATAGCAAAGTACCTTAGAGGGAAGCTGGTTTGGGTATGTAGCCAGTATTGTATATGTAAATAGAAAAACTATCTTGACATCAAATGACCTAAAGTGGAAAATAAGCCAAGAATTCATGTGCAATGAATTTTTCATTACAATAACAAAAAACATTTTTAAGTTCACATGTGCAATGAATTATTAATCTCTCACAACTCTTACTAATTTTTTATGATTTTTGTCCATAAAGAGACCGAGAAAGAAGAACAAAGGATCGTGAGCTTGAAGAGGAAGAGGAAGCTTATGAAAGACGCAAATTAGAGAAGAAGATAAGGGAAAAAGAGGCTGCATATCAGGAAGTAAGGATTTTATTTCCTTAAATACACAATTATCCATTGAGGTGATAAAATAAAAATAACATGAATAATTAATTGGTTCTTTGTATAATATTGTCATCAAAGTTATTGTCCCCATCCTTACTGCAAAAAGCTTGGAACATAATCTCCTTGTTCTGTCCATTGAACACTCAATTAAAATTCATTTGTGATTAGGGGCTGAAATTAGTGCCTGTATAAATCTTGATTAGAAAGTGTGTCACTTCGCTGGATGCTCAATCTTTATTTTTAGCTCAGTATTTTTAAGTTTTCTCACTTAACTTTTTCACTCTACAACTTTGAAGCCATGTTAGAATTAATGGAAGAAACTTGGTGTCCTTGTACCCTATTGTTAAAAGGTGTGTCACGTACGTTATTGATACTTGGATTACTTATTTATCATCATTTGAAGATGTATACAGTATTTTGATGGTCCTATATGCAAGTTCAAGGTAATGTCAAATTTTATTTTTAGATTAAAGAATGAAACATGCATTACTTGTATTTCATCATTAGATGGATTTGTTTTGTACAGTTCTATCATGAACCCAAGCTTATATGTCAGATATGTCTAAAATTCTCAAATCAAACACTTTATCCCTGTAGTGTATCCCTAGTATGGACATTGTTCTCTCTCTCTCTCTCTCTCTCTCTCTCTCTCTCTCTCTCTCTCTCTCTCTCTCCCCCCCCCCCCATTCACCCCGATGCTCCATATTTCTTTAGTTTGGTCAGCCTTAGCGAAGTTATGGAATAGCTAAAGGCAAGACTTGTGTGAACAGATAATAAGCCAGTGGGACTGATTCATAGCCTTCATCATGAATTAATCTGACCTTTACAAGTCTACTCTGACCTGATTTCAACAAAACTGATGTTCTTTTGGCTCTGTATTCAAGCATCTGTGATTGTTCGGCAAATAAACCATGCCCAAATTTGAGACAACACGTATGCAGATTAAAAGCAGTCAAAGCTTTCTAAAAGTTGGGTTGGGACAGTATTGTCCAATCATTGATATTTCCTAATATAACATTTTATGAGTGCCAAAAGGTACACAGACTTGTAAAAATGAGGTAAACCTCCCTTTCACATTTTCAGTTGTTTTTTTTTAGAAGACCAAAATCTAGTCTGATTAAAGCTATAGAGAGGTGTCCTTAGGGGTACTGTCCCTCCCCACTTGTCTGTTTGGGAAAAGAAGACTTTGTCACCTGGACATTGTTTCTATTGTTCATAGAGCAGACTTTTAGGCAAACCAGCCAATATGTCAGTGTGGTTGTGTACCTTTTGAATGGGATTGTGGTTGACGCATGGCTTGATCAAGTTGTGCGCAAGTACTAACCAGTATGGACCTATGTTGTTGCAAGGGACCTATGTTGTTGGTCCCAAAAATCCTAAGAAACAGTAGTTGAATGACACAACCAAATAAAATCTTAGAATCAAGAGTGCAGCCTGCAGAAGATTTTTGCTGTGTTCTTTCAAAAAAAGCTCTGAAAAATCCAAAGTGACATCTCAAGAGGTGATGAAATTCTACTGACAGTGTCATTGTGTTAGACAGCTTGTGTCAAGAAGTCTATTATAGATGTTGCAAGGTAGCAGGACATACTGATTAGTAAACAGAAGAAAGTTGCAGAAAACAGGTGCATGTGAAGTTCTGGTCACTAATGGCCTGGCCTTTGACTTAGAGACAAGTACAACAACCCACTGAAATTTCCATTTTAAAAGCTTAGTATGCAGGGTTGGAGGCAGATAAAATTAACCTTATTGCTCAGTTTGGATATTAAGGGTCCCAGTGTAGCAAGGGTGATTTCATTATTTATTTTGACCTGCTGATTCTTGGTATTAAGCTTCATGGTTGACTCTAAGTAACAGAAAGAAGCCAAATAAACAAGTTTTGTAAAACCTGTCAGAGAATTTAGTTAACAAAGTTATAAATAAAAATGTGAGGTATTATGAAGTGAATCCAAAATAATCTATCTTGAACACACTTCATTACAGTCCTAAAAAGTGAAATGTTCCATATAATTTTCAAAAACTGAAATGTGCTAGTCCACCAAGAATTGTGATATCAAAATGGCTTTGTCTGGAAGTACTTTGAAAAATTCATAATAGTTCCAAAGTAATTTTTTAGTCCAATGAATAGTTTATATTTCCAAACACATATTTTTCCACTCAAATATCATACAAAAATAAAACACATCTGCAGACTTGATGTTGCAACAGGAACACAAGAAATAAGACTCCAAAATAGGAATTAATCTTACTGCTCAGTTTTCTCTGTGGGCACTGACAAACCACCATAGAGTGGGTCTTATTTTGAAACTCGTGCTTAAAACCATTTTTCTTTTGGTTGTTTTGTTTGCTTGAATTAATGGTTTGATACATTGTGATGTCTTTTTGTTTATGCCATTGTGACTGAAAGAAAATATCTTAAATACAGAAGACTAGATGCACATCAGTCAGACCCCAGAATTTCCGTCTATCCACTTGTGGATCAGTCATGTCTATCTGTGCAACTATCATGGCATAAAGGATCAATAAGATACGTTCATGATAGTGACATGGGAAAGGGAAAGTGGAAGTGAAGGGTGGTGCCAAAAAATGTGGATGTTTGTAATGGCTTCCATCTCTATCACTACATTTATGAAGAGAACATTTCAAAACATCTTAAGCAATTGACTATTTCTGCTCTAATGTTTTAACAGAGGTTAAAAAACTGGGAAGCAAGAGAGAGGAAAAAGACCAGAGAATATGAAAAGGAAAGAGAACGCGAAGAGGAGAGAAGAGCAGAAGAGGTAGGACTGTTTATAGATATACTGTTAGCTTATAATTTTCTTATAATTTTTTGGACATTTGATTCCCATGTCCAGTCTTTGTTGTTCCCATTGCATTCTCCAGTTGAGAAGCCACGAAAATATTTGTCAACATCTATTGGGTACCGTTTGATCTTAATGACAGATGGATAGATAGGTAGATAGAACAGTGACCATCCTTGTTTATGCACGAGACTTGTGAATTTTAATGTATGCTCTCACTCCTTCACATAGAGCAAGTATATCTGATGATTTTTCCTCATCGTTGGGGAAAAAACAGTACAATAGTAAATTTGCATTCTACTTCCATGTCTCAGTGTACTTTCTGCATTTGTTTATTTGTTTATAATATGCACAACAAAAGGGAATGCTCAGTTGCATTAAACATGCTAGTACAGTGTACTTTGTTCAGTGTTGATTGTGTTAAGTTTTATAAAAGTAATATCCAGCAAATTAGCAAAAAGCAGTTTTCAGAATTGGGTATACAGAAGAGTTTGTATGTATATTGGATTTGAGGAAAATTATTTCTTTCCCCTTGTGTATATTATGCTGGTGTGGTTTCTCAATCTCTTAGAAAGTGACTGTGAAACTAAACAGTAGATACAAATAAACATAAGAAAAATGTACATTGCACAGAAAGCAACAAAAACAAAATAGATTTCAGTTTTAGAACACTAGGTGACAGCATTATTAATGCATAATACGTGTTCACATTATTCCTTATTGAACACAGTTTGTCTTGATGCAGTGCCGATCATGCTAGTGCATTATTTCAAAACATTTTCCTGATACTGAAATAGTAAAAACAGCTTTGCTAGAATATAAACTGCTCTTATTGTAAAGATACGCTTAAATCGTAAGGTTGGGAGAGAAAAACTTTTTTATGTGTGAAAGTTTAAAAATGCAATGCTAATGTACATATAGGTTTTATTGAATGGCTCTGAATATTTTATATGTTTGTGTTTATTTTATTTTTGCTCAGAAGGATGTTATTTTTCTTTTCTTGATAATAAATTCGGATTTTTAACATAGCTTGAACAATTTTTCAGTCATATCACTATGATATCTGCAGTGTGGCAGTGTTATAGTGATGTTTAGCACTGGGGCATCATGCCACAGTCATGTAGCACCTCTAATAATGTAAAAGTAAGGAATCCCATTTGACCCTCCTGACATTATAAAATCTCCATGGAGATAGAAAATTTAGAAAATCCTTGGTTGTCCATGTCATCTGGCTTTTGTCCTGTGTTTTGTTTTCTTCAGGTTACCCAGTAATATTCTGCAGTTGCTCTCAAGAAATATGTAATAAAAATTATTCAACAACATTTGGTGTGTCTGTCTATCTGTGTATGTATGTATGTATGTATGTATGTATGTATGTATGTATGTATGTATGTATTGTTATGTGCTTAGGCTTGAATAAGCAGCAACACAGAAAGAGTGAAAACTAACAAGCTTGTAAAACAAATTTATTATGTACAATTATTTTCATAAAAGAAAATATTTAATCTTATGGTTTTAGAGAATCAAATCCAACATTAATCCAAGATAGAATTCACAAAAATAATCCACTAATGGAATTGCAAGAGTCCTGATAAATAAATGTTCTAATAGTTCCAGGTTCGAATCTTGACGATGTAATCCAATATGGACGACGATGTCACGTGATTTAGTCAGTTCTTGTTTTTATAATAATCCAAATGATAAATCTATGAGCACATATTCTTTTCCAAATAAATAAATTAATTCCTCTTGCTACAACGAACTGACACAAATTCCAATACAACTCAAAACACAACTAGTACTTAAAAGCCCAAAGATTATACTAAATTATTCTCTCCCAAACAATAATTTAAATACCTGTTTTTACGTAAATAAGGGATCACCTGATTATCCAGAAGGTCACAGAAAGAACGTACGATCATAAAAACATGTACAAATAGAATGATCCAGAAGAAAAAATCAGCCACTGTTCACCCCCAAAGAACTAAAAATAAAACGATGTCCTTGGATTTAGCCAATTGTTTCCATGGCCTGTTTATCACTCTAAAGCAAGGCCAGAAATGAGGTTAACAAGTCAAGGTGAAAAACATGTTTACAGATAAAGTATGGTCATAGAGATTTTTCTAGAATTGCCTTATTGGCTTTTACATGGAAAAAATGGTTGCTTAGCATTAATTTTTGTTGTCCAGCACTGTGGATCTTTTTTTTACTCCATTCTGCCTTGTTTCATGATTCTGTAATAAGCACTGTAAGCATATTAGTACATTAGAAATAAGGAACCAGTCTACCCACTTAACATATCATCCATAGCAGAGGTACCATTTATGCTTCAAGTCCTGTTTTATAACCTTTTTTTCTTCTCTTCGTTATCATTGAGAAATCAGTACAGATGGAGAAAGCACTGATGCCCAACTACAAATGCAGTGTGTTGGACATTAATTATGTGATAAGCTTCAGTTTCTCCTTTGAATACGTTCCCCGATCACATTACTTTAGGGATATTAGCCTGCTACCTCGTGAATCCAGCCCTACCAAAAGACAAAAATTCGTTTTTCCTGTCTATGTCATATAGACAAAGGGCAATAACTCTTGCCCCTTACCTCCCCTTGCTACCCGCTAGGTGTCGCTTCTTTAGTTTTTTAGCTTCGCTGTATGTGAAAACACTTACAATTAGACCTCCAATGAATCCAAGCCATCTTAGTGTAAATTTTGACCATCCGAAGTTAAATTTGGAATTACTGTGTTGGATAATCATTCCTCTACAGGTTGTATACATTATTTTACAATATTTTCCAATTTGAGTGACTTTGTCACCTTTTCTAAACTTCGGACCAGGTTGCAACGTGGTCAAAAAGCACGCTTATGGCGGTACTAGCATGTAATACATGTAGCACTCAATAATTTCGCTTATTCCGTATGTAACGTTTACGATATTAGCAACTAATAACGTGCTGCATTGATAATTTGTGCTTTATTTATCTTCTTTGACGTTTCAGTAGACTTCAAAAAAGTATTTGAACGACCAAGTTGCGACTATTTAATGGCGGACTTCGTGTTGTAGTCACGAGTTCACGCGACACTTAATCATTTCGCTTCCTCCGTTAGTTACGGTTATGGAATAGCAACTTAATAGCGTGCTGAATTGTTAATTTGTGCTTTGTTTATCTTCTTTTCCGTTTCAGTAGACTTCGTCTCTGAACGACCAGTTGCGACTATTTAATGGCGGAATTCGTGTTGTAGTCAAGAGTTCACGCAACACTAAATCATTTCGCTTCCTCCGTTAGTTACGGTTATGGTAATAGCGACTTAATAGCGTGCTGAATTGCTAAATGTGCTTTGTTTATCATCTTTTTTGTTTCAGTAGACTTCGTCTTGAACGACCCATTGCAACACGCTCACGGCGATAACTAGTGTGGTCATTAAGAGTTAACATGGCACGGAATAATTTGACTACTCTGTTAGTAACGGCTATAGTATTATCGAATTAATAATATGCTGAATTTTTTAATTTGTGCTTTGTTCTCTTCTTTTGTCGTTTCAGTAGCAAAGTCGACAACGAAGGCATGAATGGCAAAATGGGTGTTGGCAATGTGGAAATGGAGGAAATTATGTTGACATGGTTTAGGCTGCCCAGTGGGTGTAAATTTCACCGCAGGTCCGTGCATGGCTTTCGGGCCTGTAAGTCCGGACGCATGGAGTCTATGCTGGATCAATTGGATCCATTTTATTATGCACTTTCGCCGGCCGTCCAGCCGACACCGTCAGTTCAGCCAGCACTTCAGCAGGCACTAACCGGCACTAGCCGTACATCCGGCACCGTCCGTTCAGTCCAAATGGCACCGGACGGTCAGCCGACCTTCCAGCCCAAATGGCACCGGACGGCCAGCCGACCTTCCAGCTTGCATCAACAGGCACCGGCCGTTCAGTCCAAATGGCACTGGCTGGCCAGCCGACCTTCCAGCCTGCATCAACAGGCACCGGCCGTCCACCCGGCAACGACCGTTCAGCCCAAATGGGACCGGTCGTCTAGCCGACCTTCCAGCCGGCATCAACCGGCACCGGCTGTCCATCCAGCAACGACCGTTCAGCCCAAATGGCACCGGTCGTCCAGCCGACCTTCCAGCCGGCATCAACCGGCACCGGCCGTCCATCCGGCAACGACCGTTCAGCCCAAATGGCACCGGTCGTCCAGCCAACCTTCCAGCCGGCATCAACCTGCACCGGCCGTCCATCCGGCAACGACCATTCAGCCCAAATGGCACCGGTCTTCCAGCCGGCATCAACCTGCACCGGCTGTACATCGGATTTACGGAGATTATAGTGTTGTACCCGTCAGTCAATCTGTACTACTGGTTACATATCACTACCATGAGAGAGATGTTATAGATGAATCTCCGTCCAATCAGACCATTCGAGAGGCAGGTGCCGGTCATAGCCGGACCTTCGCCGACATTCCGGCCGACCATATACCAGACAAATCAGTTGGTATTGCCGGTGTACACCTCCCGTCACGTCAAATACGTGACGGTGTGATTTTAAAACAAGGGAGAATTAGTGACATTATCAGAGATGACAGAATTGAGTTATCTATGCCACATGGTATGCGCTACCCAGATATGGCAGCTTTACCAGAACAGGACTTTCAGGCTGACCATTCGCCAGTTCAATCAGCCATTAGTGCCGGCCATCCATATGTTCACGGCTTCTCCACAAGGGAGATTTAGTGAAAGTGTCAATTATGACAGAATTGCATCATCTGGGTCACCTGGTATGCTGTACAGATATGCAAGCTGTACCAGAACCAACATTCCCTCTGAGCGAATGGTAGATGGGCGCGCAGTGCTGGCCGCACTACACAAGCATTATGGAGATTTATATTAAAAATTATGACAGTTCCGCTGCGAATGGATGCTTGAGTTGACCAGAACACGACTCAGCACACAGTGAGTGTGACGAAACACTTTCAGCCGTCCACAGATCAGGTCATGGACCAGACTGAGCTTAGCGCCACGGCCGCAGAATAAAAGATTTATAGGTTGTTGGGAACTTCAGAATGCCCAAAACCTCCTACTGCCACTCAAGACTACACAATTCAGGCACCTGTAGATCTTGAATGAGAAGGAAGAGACGATGTCCTTCCTGCTTCTTGCCAGTCGGGGAAAAAAAAAAAAAAAAAAATTCAGGAAGCTAACTTCCAGCGACGTTCTAGTGTAGCTGGTACGAAAACTCCATCAGACGCCTTCAGTACTTCAGATCTCAAATGCCACATCAAAGCTAGTCCGAAACGTAGTCGATACGTCTTCATTGTTAGACTTGACTTCACTAGCCATTTTTTATTCCAACTCCCTAGGCAAATCCAGCCATGACCACGCTTGTGAAGTGAAGGCCTGGATTGCTAGAGTTGTTAACAGGGTAGCTCACCATTCTATGACCAATGCGTTGACTGCTTCTGCCAACTTCGACCTGATGCGACGTGACGTCTGTAGGTGGTCCACGTCGCGCAGGCCCCATCGTACTCGGATTTTACGGATGTCTCAGTTTGGGACACCTTTACACTTTGGGGGAAAATTGAAAAAGTTTGGAGGCAGGCAGCTCAGGAACTGCCCCTCCAACTCGTCGCCCAACTTTCGCAGGCGTTTCGAAACAATCATCCCCTGACACAGCGGAGGGATGATGGGCGGACCGGGGAAAAGGGATCCTTATAATCAAATGTGGAATATAGATCCCAACCCAATGCTGGGAGTCAACAGTCTATTCAAGCTAGACAGCAACCATACAGAGGCGGCAAGAACCAAAGTTTCTCCGCCTTCACGCCTCCTAACTCTAGACGTTGACATACCCTGCCCACCGCCAGCGGACTGCCTACCTGTGGGCAGCCGCCACCTGCAATTTCAGGACCACTTTATTACCTTAAAACATTTGGGTGATTCAGGTCATTTCGGAGAGACTTTGGACTTCATTTATCCATCCCCTCCTCTGTCCTCCTCTCCCCTCTTAATGGATGTATCGTCAGACCGGGAGAAGGATGCCTTTATATATATATATTTATATCTTAATAAACCTGCAATAGCTGGGGTTTTATTCATGGCTGTTTCTTATCCAGAGGCCGTTCATCGACCTGAGCCGCCTCAACCACCCTAATGTGGCGATGGCGTGATCAAACCATCCGACGGGTATGCTGTCAGTCTAGATATGACCGACGCACATTTCACGTCCCTATCCAACGAGTAGCGGACATTTCTCCGTTGTGCTTGTCGGGACTCGGTTTATCAGTTCCAGGTCATACCTTTTGGCCTCAACTTAAGCCCTTGGGCTAGTACCAAGGTTATGGATTACGTCGTCACCCTGTTCTGCTCAACTTCATCTATGGCGTCGGCAGTATATTTGGACGACATCCTCCAGAAACATCTGTCAAGTTCTACTCTGCTCAAAGGCAGAAACGATCTTATATCAATTTACATCATATAGGCTTTCTCGTGAACTGGATAAAGTCTGATCTCTGTCCAATCTGGATTTTTGGTCCATCTGGGTGTGGAGTTTCTCCCGATCTGAATCTGGTAAGGCTTCCTCGAGTTTGCGATCATCCAGATAATTGCACTCGTAGAGTCCGTTTCCAACAGGATGCGCATTTAGCAAGAGAGTTGCAGATCCTCGGATTATTCAGTGCGGCAGCAGACTTGATTCCGCTCAGCCGTCCTTTTATGCGCCCTTTACAAAGGACGTTGCTAGCGTAATTTCGCCCTTTTCAAGTCCCTTCGATCCCAATGTCATGCTCACGCCAGAGATACGATCATTCTTGAGTCAGTGGCACAACCCCTGTGGGCTGTCCACAGGGATTACTCTGGAGATACCCTAAGCGGGGAAAACGGTATGTTCCGCCACTAGTACCTACGGTTGGGGTGCCTACCTGTTGCCGGACTTCGATACTGTCAGCGGCACGTGGGTGCCAGGGGCGAGCCCTTTCCACATCAACCTTTCAGAAATAACGGCTGTCATCAACGCCTTTCATTTCGGGCAGGATCAACTCTTATTACAAACTGCCCTCATTATGTCATACAACTTTGTGGTGGTGCCTTGCCTCAAAACATGGGGACACCAATCACCAGACCTGTGCAATCTGAGCTGGCAGTTTCTACATTGGTTCGACAATCTCCACCTCAATGTACAATTCCGACACATTCTTGGCAGACTCAATGTCTTGGCTGACACTCTATCTAGTCATTCACACAGAATGGTCACTCCATCAATCGGACTTTCTTCCAATTGACACACTTTGGGGACGTCCGATGATTGATCTTTTGCAACAAGGTGGAATCGCAAGTTGTCCACCTTTCATCTCACAGGTTCCAGACCCAGAAGCTTGGGTCGTGGATGCTCGATCAATCAGCTGGGAAGGGTTGTGGTCATTCTCCTACCCTCCCACGGTCTTGGTACTGAAATTAATCCAGAAGTTAAGGGGTCAGAACTGTCAGATGGTTCTGATTGCCCCTCTCAGATGGAACAACTCCTGGGTCTCCGATCTACTCAATCTAGGCGATAGATCTACCCAGGAAGATTACAGTCAGCACAAGTATTCGCAAGCAACTGCGGCCAGGGGTGTTCCACCCCTGTCCGGACCGTCTTTATGTTCAAGCTTGGCTCTTGTCCAGACAGCCTTGCAAGACAAACAATTTAAATCTTTGATTGCGGAGAGAATCTCGAGAGCAAGAAGACCCTCTACTCTGAAGGTTTACGAGGGCAAGTGGAATGTTTTCAGGGACTGGTACCATATCATTCACATTGTTCCTCTGAGTGTCACAATCCCTCAACTGGCCAACTTTTCTCTGGCTTTTCGAGGAGAAACAGCTGGCTCCAGTTATTATCAAATGCTACCGCTCCATGATATCAGACACATTCCGCCATTCTGGTACATGTGCTATCAGCCATGACAAAGATTTGTCAGATCTTTTAGACACTTTAAAAATTCAATCGACTTATATCCCTCACCCTGTTTCCAAATGGAATCTGTCCTGGGTTTTAACATGACTCAATTCAGACAGTATTGAGTCTTTAACCCACGATTAGTTAAAGCTACTATCATACAAATTGGGTTTCTTGATAGTCTTAGCTTCAGCATGCAGGGTGAGTGAGTTACATGTCCTTTCTAGTGACCCGAACTCTTTTCCGTTCCGATCAGAGGGTTTGATGGTCCTCTTGACGCAGCCAGGCTTCGTAGTCCAAAAAAGATTACCATACATTGGCGATCAACGAGTCATCATTAGCTCGCTTTCTTTATAGATAAGTCAGGATCAACAGCCATGTAAGATCCTGTTAGTGCACTCTAGCACCATTTCAATGCATAGAGGTGAGTCAGGTCACATACAAGCACCTCTTTCTTCTGGTGATAGCAGGGACATGAGATATCACCATTCAAGCCCTTGCTTCATGGCTGAAGTGGGTTATACGCTCGGCGTACTCTGAGGATTCGCAAATCAGTCACCTTATAGAAGCTGTTGGCTGACATGCAGAGTCAACCTTCTACAGTTTTATCTTCAAGTTTGTACTTGCAGAGGCAAACATTAATTCTAGTAGGTCCGGTGTTGGCAGCCCAGACGCCCACCAGACCCATGTGCAACAATCAGCACAGCCTATTAGCTTCGCTGGATTCGCCAAATAAATTTTCGTAGGTAAGAAGATTTCAATAACTATCTTCTTAACCGTATAAAGGGGTCACATATCACGTGACCCTGGGCTGTGTTGCTGATTGAAAATAGGAGACCGGGTTATCATTCACATGGGGAATCCAGCCATCATTCCCTAGAGGATACCCGGGGTGGAGGTCGGATGCTCCGCATTCCCTCCTCCTATTACTTATTCTCCTAAAGTAATGTGATCGGGGAACGTATTCAAAGGAGAAAGCAAATTTTGTAGTAAATTATGTTTCTCCGAGAATACTTACCCGATCACATTACTAAGAAACCCTCCCAACCACCCCGCCATGCGAGCATCCTCGTGTTTTATATACCGCTCAGCTTAAAAACTAAAGAAGCGACACCTAGCGGGTAGCAAGGGGAGGTAAAGGGCAAGAGTTATTGCCCTTTGTCTATATGACAGAGACAGGAAAGACGAATTTTCGTCTTTTGGTAGGGCTGGATTCGCGAGGTAGCAGGCTGATATCCCTAAAGTAATGTGATCGGGTAAGTATTCTCGGAGAAACATAATTTACTAAAAAATTTGCTTTCTGCAGAGATGTCAACCATTTTAGACTTCAAGCAATTGTACAAAATTGAGTGAATATTTATGATCTTGTAAATTAAAATTTTAAGAAATGAATTTTTAACAGGAATTTTTGTGTGGATACTGGTAGGGAGAAAAACTTTCATTCAAGATGTTATGGGCTACATGTAAAAATAGCACTGTATGTTATAGGAAACCAGGTTGTCTGTAAAATGGTTACAAAATGGTTGCAGAGGTGAAGATTACAGAAAGCATGGGTTACTGTCTTGAGAGAAATAATGTTATGGTTAATATTTTCCCAAAGTATTGAAGAAATTTAGAATACTGTAATAGGAGAAAATTATTAATCACATTTATTTTCATTTTACCTTAATTTTTACTGACTTGTGTGTAGCTTATAGGAAGATGAAATATTCTTGTATAGAAGCATACATGCCAACCATTAAGCTTTTGGCGTAATCATTACGCTTTTTTTCACTAAATTACGCGTTACGCTTAAACGTATATGGATTACGCTTTTTCGGTATGTCCACCTCCCCCCAAAAAAATCAATTATTTGTTTTCTCGTTCTTATGAAAATTTCATTAATCCCACTGACCGTATTTTAGAAAAGACGGTTCTTACGTAACTACAATATAAGAGTATGCTTGACCATGGACTTTCATAACAGTATCATGTTCTATTTATAGCTAACCTGGTTCTACTGTTGACCTCGAATTCTATTTATAGAATATGAATGCTTAGTGAGGAGAGAGCAGACTGGTTTTCCATATGTAATCTTTACTCGCAGATTCCATGTTCTAATTCATATTTTTTGCAGAACCAGTCTAAAGATATTTTAAGGCTTAAAAAGTATATTTTATTTTACTGTATGCATTTATGTGAGCAAAAATATCCCCTTTCAAAAATTTGCCGGATAAATTAGAAAAAGGCAACCAAAAACCCGGAAACAAAATATAACAGAATCCTCTAAATATTAAGAGAAGAGTACAGCATCACGTGACATCTATTTCCGGCCGTGTGGAAAGAATTTTAAAATTTAGCGCTAAACGTCTTAAGATGGTTTTTAGTCAATACATGTAAAGCTAAAAGTGCTACATATGAAAACTTGAAACAGTAAAGGGTGTTAAAAGACGAGAAGGGCAAATAATCATCGTTTATTGAAATTTTAGCATGTTATATGTGGATTACGCTTTTTCTGCCTATATTCCGCTTTTTGACCACTTGGATTACGCCATTTCCTCGTCAGAGGTTTTCATGTATGTAGAAGTTAGCAAGTTTTAACAGACATGTACATTATGAACAGGCTGACTAGTTCCGGAAAGATTTGCACTAGTATTCAAGATAAGCATTCTTATGACCTTGAATATCACTCCATGTGAACTGCATATAACGGTGTATTATTTTGTACATGCCAGGTACTACTAATATGTGACTCGCTTGCACATTTGGAAGAAGGGAACACTAAAGACCTAATCTTGGGCTCAAAATCTGAATGGCATATTATGCCAAAGTCAGTGCTATGTTGGACCAAGTGAGCTATTGCAGTTTTAAAGATGCAGTTTAAAATGTACATGTAGTTTTACTTGGGTATATTGGAATATGTACATGTGAAATACCTTTATAATATATACTCACTTGTAACTGCAAATGATATTGACCCTGATCTGCCATCACATAATGCACTTGCAGATTAAGGTTTATGATGTTCCACTGAATACTCCTAACAAACTGCAGAGAGCCAGATATGCCATTGAATTATGTTGTGGCCAATCTGGGTCTTCGTAGTTTGCTGTTGGACTCGCTAATGTACAGTTTGTAGGGAATAATAGTACAGTATTGGCAGCAACAAAGGAAAACAAACTAACATTGATTGATATTTTTGTGCAATGGGATTGCACCAATGACTCACTTTCAGATTCTTGTTCAGAAAGACTCCATTCTGTATTCACCATTATTCTCAGTGTACCAACCTTGGAACTTGTGGCTGCTACATGTCTAATTTAAGCGACTTTGGACAGATAAAGCTCTTTGAATGGAAACTACAGAAAAAATGAATTCACAGTGCTTAATCAAACATGTAATACATTACACTTTTGGTGTAATTGTTAACGCTTTTTTAACCAAATGACTTGTTATGCTTATCTGTATCTGGATTATGCCTTTTTAGAATATTAAAATATGAAATAAAAAAAAAACAATAAAAAGTTTTTTTCTTCTTTTTTTTTCTTTCCTTATTTGCTAATTATGGTAATTGTATATGACCCATTTCTAAAAAAAACGTTTCTTAAATATGAACTTTGCCTTGCAGATTCATTATATTGATCAGCTAGTTAGTTGGCAGACCAGTCTATACTTTTAAGGAAAATGAATCCAGATCTGAAATGAACTGCATTTGGTTTGAGTTCTGGATGTTAAATGAACATTTTTAGGGCAGTTATATTTGTTTTAACTTTCAAAATGTGACAGATCAGAAGAAAAAGATAAATCAACACCAATTTACAAGCTTTGCAAACTTTAAAAGAAGCATACGAGAGTTATGTAATACAGCACTCCAAGTCCATATTCATGCTCATTGCAGATTTCCAGTTCACGATGATTCAGTGAAAGTTGTGCTGTGAAAGTGAGTGCTTAATAAAAATAATTTTTCAATATATTTTATGTGTGTATTCTGGTTCTAATCTATATGGATATTGCCTTTGTGACAAGAATTTTGATGAGCTGCTGAACCGTGTTAGTAGCAAATATAAATATATCTTTTTCTTGTTGTAATTCTGGCATGTAAAATATAAGATCACACTTTGTATGGGCATATTAAAATTTTCTGTCACCTATTTTAGCATAAGTTATATCTTTGCTTTGGGGGGATTTTTTCTTCAGCTGGAATTAAATATATGCTAAATAATAAAATGCATGCTTTTTTTTGGTTGCATCCTAGTCCAGGGAAGCCAGAAGGCTGAAAGAATTTCTAGAGGACTATGATGATGAGAGAGATGATCCAAAGTTTTACAAGTAAGTCTTATTTATGGGATAAGATAGTGCATATATGTGTTTGCATATGTATTGGGATTTGGTAGCAAGTCTACTATATGGTGCCAATTTAGTTGTTATAAATGTTACAGTAAAATAAACCTGCATTCTTCCAAATAAACAAATGTTAAGTACTTATAAATAAAGAAATGATGAAAATATTTTTAAAAAAATATGTAAAAAAAAAAAAAAAAAACTTTTATACATGAAAAAAGATATACCATTTGTGTAATATATGATTATTTTTAGGATAAAGATTAAGTGGGACTTGATTAAAGAGGAGCCTAGTTTATTTCAAACTCTTTGTCCCAGACTCATTCATCTTGTGTGTTTGGATGCCTGAGTATGTTTGTCCATGCATTCATCTGTTCAAAGGCATGTAACTACTAAAAAAAAAGATGAAACTTCAGTCAAATTAATGCAGACCAATAGGGTAAATTCCTACTTTAGTACAAAGGGGACGTCGAAAAAGCAACAATGTGCTTGGTTTTAATGTTATACATGAATTTGGAGAGTAAAATTTATGTTCCTTTATAGTTTTGAAAGATGGATCACAAACTTGGAGAATAATAGCACCATTTGTATAATGCCACAGCAGGGGAAAACTTGTAAATATATGTCTTTCTTGATTGGTCAGTGCTACATCCCTGTGTGTAATAACAAAATTTAATGGCATTCAAACATTTCCAGTAAGATTTAAACCGACTTCCCTTCTGTGATTACTATTTCATTCATAGAGGTAGGTGACATCCAAAACATTGCTTGGTTAACCATACTAATTCTTAAACAGGGGAAGTGCATTAGAGAGAAGATTGAGAGAAAGACAAAAGGAAAAGGAGGCAGATGCACGTGATAGACAGAAGGAGAAAGAAGAACTAGAAGAAATTCGCAGGAAGTTGCTTGAGGAAGGTCATCCAGACATTGAAGCAGAGATTGCAAAGGTAGCAAGATATTATATCTGTTTGTTTCTATAAAACTTGTTTTTCACTTTAATATTTTGGCATCTCTGTATAAAGTATTATTTAGCACCAATTTTCACCCTTATGTGGACTCCATATTTTATTTAATTTGTTTGCTTTGTATTTTTTCTTAAATTTTGTGTGCCATACCTCCCAGAATATGATTATGAAAGAATGTTATTATATACAATTGTTGATCAGATATGTGGTAAGACATCTGTGACATGGGATTTCAGAAAATATTATAGAAAAATAATAATTCTTATATTACCAGGTTCTCTTTTTGATGTCAAGTTAACCAAAATGTATTTTTATAAATATTGGCTGATTATTTTGTAGCCTACAAAGGGAACAGTTAAGTATTAATGTCAGTAGTAACCCTCAGCAATCTCAGCTGACCATTGTGGTGACTTTAACTATCACACAAAAATAAAAAGACTTCAGAATATTTGTGTGCATTTACCACCTATACTGGGTTCTGAAGCTCATCAATGCAACATCTAGCAGTTACCAATTAACATTTAATTTTATCAATTTTGCCGACTTGTTTTCAGTCAAAAACATTTCATAAAGAAAGTAGACTTTGATTTTTCTATACACGCACCCAATGCAAAATTGATACTAAAAAGGTTTCAGACCTTGAAAATATTTGTTATTAGAGCAATGACAGCTGGTTTAAATATGTAGTATCTTGCTTGCATTAGGTGTATGTGTGTTTTTACAAAGAACACAAGTAGTCTAGTGGTAATTGTACTGTGATGAGTAAAGTGATGACAGGGACTTGTATCTATTGCACTACTTGTCCCAAGAAGGAAAGCTTGAAGAAAAAAAATTCTGAGACCTGCACAAGTGGATTTGTTAAAATTTAGTCCTTCATTTTATATAATAATATATATTATTTTTAAAATTGTCAAAATTGCTCAAACAATCCATGTCCAACAACTACAAAAGACTTTCTTCATACCAACATATGCAATTAAACAATGAAGTTCACATTTGTAAATTAAAATGAGTTGCAAATGCAGGTTGAATCTATTACTCACATTAATAAAAATCCTCCCAAAATTTAAGAGTTTATGCAAAATTTTCACTTTTATGCTGGCAGAGTCACACAGAATATAAGAATTGTGTGCATTTTTTGTGAAGAATGCACTATTTAAAAAAATTAATAAATAGAAAAATTCTGTTTGTGTCACTCATTGGATATGTAGTTCTTGTCACGTCATATATTTCATGTGTGATATGTACCCAATTCTGATTCATATCTGTGTTTAAAGCTATAAGAAGGGACAGAGGAGTGCAACAATTTAACAGTTATTTGTCATTACCTCTTTCATTTGAAAATTGAACATAATTGTCTGGTAATGTAACTTTTAAAAATCTGTTTCATATGATACATCCTGCGTTTTAGAACATTGAGATGTTAAGAGAGTCTCGTAATTACTTTTTATATATAAAAAATGCTTGTTTTCTGAGTGAAAATATGTTTATATTTCTTCGGAATAATGATCATTAGTAATCTTTGATAAAAACCAATTACATCCATACAAATATTATCTGCAAATATTTGTTTAAAAAATGAGAGATCCATGAATGATACAAAACACCCGTACTTAATATGTCACTTGGAAAAGGTGTAGTTTTCTGAGACAAAACACTTTCTAAAAGTTTTATAAGTCTGTGAAATATTCTTGAAAATAAACTTTTCAGAACTTTATCAACCCGACAATTTACTTTTTGTATCTCCTTGGTTGGCTTATAGCAATACACAAGTATTATTTTTGTGATGGCAGCATTGCCTCACTCAGTATGATGACATCATAAACAAGCTTGTCCTAAAGAATATTGTGTACTGCCAAGCTTTCTTTCAGGCTAAACAGTATGTTCCTTAGCTACCTTGTCACCATGTTTTGAAAATGTTCTTCTTTGACTCTCACTTATTAAAGATTGAAAGAGAAAGGGAAGAGCATTTGCTACCCAGACTGCATCTTATAGATATGAAGGAAAACTTTCCACCTATCTCAGAGGACAGGGAGGAGGTCAAGGAAGAGCCAGAAGAAGAAGAGCAATTTGAAAAGTTGGAGAAGAAACTGCCACCCAACATGAAACCCACATTACGTCCTGTTGAGCCACCACCACCAGAATACAATGCCTCAAACTCTGTGACACCACTGTCAGAAGATGACGAAAACTCCCAAATGAGCTTCGGGAATGGTATTTCACCTGCACAGCCAGTATATGGGCCACCAATCAAAGAGGAATCCAATTCAAGTTCCAGAATGGGATTTGGATCTCTGAAATTAGGTAAATGTTCCCTCTTGAACTCTCTTTCTGTAGGAATATATATATTGGTAGAATGACTGTCCCAGGGGGCCCCGAGTGGCCGAGTGGTCTAAAGCGCTGTCCGTTACGGACCACTGCTATCTCACCTCTGTCTGCGTGTTTTCAAGTCTAAGATTCGGCAAATGTAGTTATGTGAGAAAGCTTGCCAGTAGCTTCTCGTGGGCCGGTGGTTCTTTCCCGGGGTTGTCCGGGTTCTTCCTCCACCATTAATACTGGCCGCCATGTATAGCCTATATTGTGCTGAAAAATGGCGTTAAACCATTTTTTTTTTTTTAAAAAAAAAAATGACTGTCCCAGGTATATTTTGGTGCAGAAGATTTTTTTTTCCCTGTGGAAATTCAGTAATTCTTTTTTTACACTCAGAGCTGATCAGTTGGTCTACAAATGCCATTATATTGTTGATAATTATTTTATTGCAAGGCAACCAATTTCAAGACTACACAAATATTCTCATATTCAGACTCCAGTTTGACCAATGTTTCATAAATAATCCTAAAAGTTTTCAGTCTTTTATTATTTATATATTTATATAAATGTGTGCATGTATGTATATATATGTATGTATGTTTGTGTGTGTGTGTATATATATATATATATATATATATATATATATATATATATACACACACACACACACGAGAGAGAGAGAGAGATAGTTTAAAGCTGATCTTCCTTTTGATATCTGACAAGTTAAAATAGGAATGTGATAAATATTTGCTTCTTACATACATGCCAATCATTACACTTTTGGCGTAATCATTAGGCTTTTTTTCACTAAATTATGCCTTGCACGTAAACATATATGGATTATTATGCATTTTTGGTATATACACCTTCCCAAAAAATAAATTATTTGTTTTCTCATTTTTATTAACATTCAGTTAATCTCACAGACCATATTTTAGAAAAGACTGCTTCTGCGTAACTACAATATAAGAGTATGCTTGTCCATGGACTTGCATGCACTTTCTTAACACTATCATGTTCTGTTTATAGCAATTTCGACCTTGTATTCTATTAATAGCAGCTGTGTGGCTTAGTGAGGAGAGAACAGACTGGTTTTCTATTTTCAATCTTTACATGCAGATTCTTTGTTCTTATTCATTTTTATTGGAGAACCAGTCTAAAGGTATTTGGGGCAGAAAAGTATATTTTATTTTAGTCTATGTGTATATGAGAGCAAAATGTATCTCATTTCAAATAATTTCACAGATGGATTTAAAAAAGGCAAATAAACAAAACAAAAAATAGCAGAATCCTTCAAATATGAAGACATCAGGGCAGCATCATGTGTTGTCTATTTCAGGCCATGTGGAAAGAATTTTAATATTAAAAGTCTTCAGATGGATTCTAGTTGATATGTGTGTAAAGTGAAAATGAAAACTGATGAAAACATGAAAACCTGAAGCAGTAAATAATTTTAAATGGCAAGAGGGGCAAATAAATCATTGTTCAATAAAATTTTAGCATGTTATATATATACTTTTTCTGCCTGGATTCCGCTTTTTGACCACTTGGATTACGCTTTTTCCTTGTCATGGGTTGGCATGAATGTTATTGTTTGGTAGTTTCCACTGAGAATATGATATTAAGCATTGTCACGAACATAAACCTTCAGCGACTACCACCACATCACTATCTCATGGCAGAGGCAAATTCCAAATTTTAGATATGCAGTGACCACAAACCCCAACCTAATTGTCCAAATATAAAAACTGGTGCTGAAATATTCAAAGGAAACCCAGATTAGAAAATGGACAGCTATTAGTTTTAAGCCAAATTTGTTGTCCACATTGTTGAATTGAGCTGAAATGAGAAAATTGTTATCCATTGTATTATATATTAAACACTATACGAGCCGCTGTAATGATAAAGGTTTGTGGGCTGGTTTAACAAATTACTAGAAGACAAGTTGATTTTACAGAAGATACATTCCTTGTTTATGCAACAGTATATAATTTTGAAGGTCTTTTGTCAAAATTGAAATCTGGTCTCAAACACATGACCCACCAAGCAGTATCCTGTGGCCCGCAATATCATTGGCATCAAGGTGTCATGAGAGATAACAAAGATAGTGCGGCCCATGGACCATCAAAAATGCCCTTATGTGGCCCTCAATGTGGTTTGAGTTTGAGACCCCTAATTTAAATCAACACTTTTGAAAATGTTTTTTAAATGATGGATTTTTAACCAGATTGTCTTAAGGAGATTACAGTGTATCCTCTAGGGGTACAAGATTGAGTCAAAAATCTCCCTTTGCCAAAGCTAGGGGTCAGGCTGAGTATTAAACAAACTTTGGTATTAAAACTGGGGGTCACGTTAAAAATGGGGTGGGTGGGGTGTCTCTGAAGTGCATATGAGGGTAAAGGGAAACAATGGATTAGGTTGTTTGAAAAATCTTTTCTGGGATTTTATTGGCACATAAATTCAGGACTAAACTCTTTTCATTACAAGACAAGATTCTAATCATTTGTCTTTATTGTTTTTTTATACTGTACTAGGAAATGTTTACTTTCTATAAGATGCATGCATATATATATATATATATATATATATATATATATATATATATATATATATATATATATATATATATATATACACACACACATATACATATACATACAGGTCTTGAATTTAACTCAAATTTCTTTGTAGCCAGAAGGACTAGTGTACTGAGAAATTTACTAGTCCTGCCAAACATTTACTAGTTCTGTCGACAAAACAATGTCACACACTAGTATTGCATTTCCCTTTCATGTCATTTTCATTCAACTTTTGCTTTTTTGCCGAAGGCTGAACACCTATAAAATGCCACATTTTGCCTGTCTTATTAGGCGGGAATTATTTCTCGTTTCGAAATACGAGAAGTTACAGTATAGCTGATGCGAATTATTTAAAGTAAGAAAGGCTACGGCACAGTGTCCTTTATATAAGAAAGTCTGAGCATCTGCCCCCACCCCCCTTAAATGACCTCTCCCTAATAAAGTCTTTATAGCAGTGGCTATTGTAAACACTGTTATAAAATATTTACATCAAAAGATAATGTTAGTTACACCTTGGAAAATGTGTTCCCATCAAATGAAGCCATCTGACTCTGCGTGTTGTATTTAATAGCTCCAATTACGGTCTCATTATTAATAGCGTAAGTTTAGTAAGTGTTCCTATTTAATCGGACCTCAATGTATTGTTGAAATTAATAATACGCGGGAAAATTTTCAAATCTTAGATGCACATGCTGAGAGATTTTTTAATTCCCAACAAATGTATGGCATTCTGCTTGGATATCTCCACGTGTATTCAATTATTTGTTCAGTCTTGTATGGGAGAAATATAAAAACAATTTATTGTCACAGAAAAAGTAGTTGTATGGAAATTTTGACAATGTCAGTAATGTGATCATAATAAATTGATCTAATTCTTATAATTATTTTTGATGCAAATGTAAATTATGCCGTTTCCTGTTTGGTTAGCAAGCAAACAAAAAAAAAAAATAATAAGGGAAACATGGTCACGTTAATAAAGTGTGATTCCAAGTTATTTTTACTTTAATTTGCTGTCAGATTAATTAGGATATCAATTACCAAACTTCCGTTGTTAATCACCGGACCATGATTGGCGCTGGTACACGAAAAGCAGATCGCTTCTTGTAATAGAAACACACATTTCTGAGGCAGAAATTTACTTCATCTTCTCGTACTAATATTTTATGACTGTGTTTACAACGGTCACTGCGTTGATTCTACAGAATATATGCTGAAGTCATGTCTTTATTAGAGTATTGAGTAAACAAATGCTGACTGTTGATAAACAAAACTTACAAGACATTCGGACCAGTAACATTATGATAGTTTCTAGTCCGACAGGAAATCTGCTAGCCTTGGGCTGGCAGACTGCTGCTAATTTCGACCCCTGAATATATGAAAATATATATATATATATATATATATATATATATATATGTATATCAAATTTTGGGACCCATATGCCTAAATCGTGTTGTCTGAATTCATGCTATAACAGCATGTTATAGCCAGGTCGTGTGTGTGTGTGTGTGTGTGTGTGTGTGTGTGTGTGTCCGTCCTTCCTTCCTTCCTTCCTTCCTTCCTTTGTCCATATATAAGTCGATTCGGAGTATAAGATGAGGCCAGTTCAATATCTTGGCTTTGTATTTTACACTAGTAATGGTATTGTTGTATGATATTCCATATTACCGGCAATCGTGAAATTGAATTACTGATGCTAACATGCTTTTGATTTTACTTCTGAACAAATCACTGCTATATTCTGTTATCAATTGACACAGCTGAATAAACAGTCCATGCTTGTTTTATAATTTAAAGCACATCCATGTTGTAGTTCATTTTATTACCTGTAGTTACAAACGTAACTTATATAGACTTTCAAGTTAAAAAGTATCGACTAATAGGCCGGAAAATACGGTATGTGTGTGTATATGTATATAAATTATGTGCTCCAAGCTTTTCTTTCCTCTCTACAGTTTCAATACATGGGTGATATTTTATGTTCTCCAGTTGTCATGTATCAACGACCCAAATGAGCATTACAAGTCTCACTTCAGCCTTTTGTTCCGTATGTGAGTTTCAGTGACATTCAGATCAATAAAGTTTTGTACAACTTTTAACAGTCTAATGCTGATTAAGTGGACGTCTGTTGTAATAAGCCATTTAGGATTTTTACTTTTGTTGATCAGGTTCAAGCCCTGCAGATTCAACCTCAGGGAAAAGAAAGAAATTGACGGTAGGAGATGTGTTCAATCAGGATGATGAAGAATCCAGTGATGGTGCCAAGAAGAGAAAGCTGGTCCCTCTTGACTATGATGAGGACAAGCCAGATAAAAAACCAACAGCTGAGGAAAAGAGAGCTAAAATAAAAAATTTGATAGACAGCATACCCACAGCCAAGGATGAGCTGTTTGCATATAGCATAGACTGGAATATTGTAGATCAGGTAATGTGTTCTGCAGTAATGCAGTAAATATGTGGTTATAAAGTTTGGTTATTGTCTCGTCTGCATATGAATGGTATGATGTCACTTTTCTGCCTTTGATGCCAGCCGAATTAACATTGTGAAGGTTTTGCATTCAAGTTTTTGAAAGTCTGAAATGTTGGTTGCAATGACAAGCATATAGACACCAGGATCAATAGAACTTGTTTTTATGGGGATCAATTTGTATGGTTTTGCAAAAAATGATGTCATTGGTAATTTATTGATTGGAGACGGAGTCCTGTTATTCTTTCAAAGGGTCATGTATTTTTGGTCTTAAAATTCAAGGTTTGTAGTGACCATTAAATCCAGAAAATTTGTACATCACGACAACTAGTGAATTTGCAGTTTTCATAAAATTTCTGTTACTGTCAAAATTTCTGTTACTGTGTACTTGACAGATTGTTTTGAGCCCTATGAAATATTAAGTTTGTTGAAGTCCAAGTAAAGATATAGAGGTTGCCATATCCTTTTTGTATAAAAGTCCAGAACATGTGTGCAAAAATATTGTGTCTATATTCCCAAAGCTTGAATCACCATGCAGATAGTATTGCTAACTCGCACATCGTAATGGGTTTTTCACATTTTTACGTAAATGTAGTCAAACTTGCATCTCCTAAAAATGAAAATTTCTAAAACTCTCATATCTAGTTGGAATTTGACAACTCCAAGGTTTAATGTTAAATGTTCACTGGTAAGTGACTTTTGCTTTAGTTCATGAGTATATGCATGTCGTGTTTGTTGCAATCTGTCTCCAGATCACTATATTCAGTCTCAGAACTTCAGTTGCACTGAATGCATACTAGGGCACATTTTAGGGCACAGTCAATCAGGGTGTTCTCATATAAACCGATTTGTCGTGCTAGGATGTAAGAGGGAACATGCTGCAGGCATGGGGAAGAAGTTGTACTACAAACATAAACTGAGATGCAACATTATTGTCATTTATTAGCAAAGCATGGGAAAACATTGGCAGGAAAAAAACGTTTGAGGCTACTATGGAACTTAATATATCTTCTGTATGGTATGTTATGTCTTTTATTTCAATTCGTATATAGTACCTATTTTCCCCATAAAAATATGTGCTTTCATATATGTAAAAGGGGGGAAACAGATGTCAGTTAAACTTTATTTCAGTAATATTTTAAATCATGCTAAATTATCATTTTGAAGAAATATATGTACAAGTTGAGAATAAAACTTGTATGTTACTCTATCCCATTCATAGCTGAAGGAGATGATTGAAAATATGCATGACTTCTTGTTCATGCAATCATACCATAATTCTCTTAACACTAATAATTGTTAAGTCCAATATTGACTTTCTTTAGCCAGTGTAGTTCTGAACTGCCATTGTAAAAAGTCCATATGATCAATAATTTTCATCTGGAAATTTTGTTTTAACAAATAATGTGCAGATCAATTAAAAATCATGATTGAATGAACTTTGTTAAAAGTATATTATGTTTTTAATTTATTAAACTTTATTTTTTATTATTTTAGTAAATGTGGTTGCATGACTCGTGTTAGTTGTCCTGTTGATAAATGCTGTATATGTGTTTAGCATTGCACATATGCACTGCAAATATCAAATTTACTTTCTGTACATGTAAACCAAATGAAGAACTTGAGAATAATTTTAGTCATTAATTTTTAAATGGTTTCCTGCAACTGTGTATTAGATTTTAGGAATTAATGTCAAATATTGACACAGCTCGCCACTATCAATGTTTTACATTGCATGAGTGCAAGGCTTGATGTTTTCTGATGCAATATTTACATTTATGGAACCTCTAAGACTGTGTCTTGAAATCTCGAACAGTATTCAGCTCATGCGAGTGATGGAAGATGCATTTCTCTTTTAAATATGTCCCCCAATCACATTACATTTGCGCATCAGAAGATAGTACCCTACTTCTGAGCCCAGAAACATCAAGGTAATTAAACAAACACCCAAATGGGTAGTATTACTGAAAAGTAGACAGATGTATCTTTACATAGATACCAAATAATCTGTTCTTGCATTACAAAATACTAAGGGAAATGCTTATTTTTTGAGACAGACTTTATTTACATTGAAAATTCACAGAATCAGGATTTTTGTCAAGATTTTAGACTTTTTGGCCTCAGTTCAAAGGCAGACCATTCTGAACTGCACACAGATAAGTGAACCTTTGCAATAAAAAGGCAAAGTTGGCAAGGACATGAAAATGAAGGGTTCAGTAAACACAACAAAATTCCCCCCAAAACTCCCAGCATTTACCCTTCTGCACATGTGCAAGTGAAGTAGCCAACAAAAACGTTTCTAACACAACTAAGCACCTGGCCCAGTGGATAATATCACTTGGATATAGATATTTGGCGATGTATTTAGAAGCAGCCTCCAAAATGTATTTCCTACTGGTATTTCAATTGAAAATGACAAAAACTTCCAGGGTTTAAAATGAGTTCATGTAAGGCATACACATCTGATACCTATCAAATCCAGCCCTCCTAAAAAGATAGAAATACATCTTTTTAGTAAATCTCTTGGTTAAAGAGGATATCGTTTGCCCATTTACCTCTCCTTGCCACAACCAGGTGTTGCTAGTGGCTTTCTGTACTGTCAGTTTCATACTTCATGCCTCTAAACATTCCATGCCAATGTCAGTCGCAAAATTAGCCATCCACCTGGGAATTTTGATTTATTTTGTTTATTAGTCATTCCTCTACAGGCAGTATACATATTTTTGATGTTTTGTCCAGTTTTGTGTTGAATTTGTCAATTTATGGACATTGTCTATTTCGACCACATGTTCTCATTCATGGTTTAGCATGACACTGCCAATTTTTACTTCATTTCTAGTGGATGTTTTATTAACAACTTCTTAACATGCTCACTTGTCAATTTAGATTTTAATATTGTAATTCCAGTAAAATGTGCTGACCAAATGCATTATATGATAGAAATATAAGGTAAGGAAAGAGACCCACAAGTCTTGTTAGCGTGAACCAAGTATATTTCATTTGCTCTTGGCAGCATGCATGTTATGTGGTCGGATGACTGGATTGCCTTTAAACAGAAAGCAGTTAAAGGGAAAGAAATAATAAACAAATCTTGTAAAGACAACATCAGTATCTTCCATATACATCCAAAGTCGGCACCTTTTGCAAATTTTGTGCAAGAAGTTTCTTCCCCCTCCCTTATTGCAATTTCTACAGCCATCGGCTAGATACTTAAGTGAAAATGGGATAATTTCTTTTGTTGATGTTTTGCATTTTACTGGCTTGAAACCTGCAAAATCTTTGGTTTAGGAGACAAAAATGCAGTCTTTATATTCAGCCAGAATTTTTCGTCATCTCTTGCTTCTACAGGTTTTCCTTACTCATTGGTGAGGCCTCAGCCATTTTTGACAGACCCGAGTGCATCCATTTGCATGTCCAAACATGGCCGTTGAGCCTGTAAGTACATGGGGGGGGAGAGAGAGCCTGTAAGTACAGAGAGAGACAGACAGAGAGAGAGAGAATTCAGTGCAGCAGTGGTCTTTATCTCACATGGCCATCTGTTAGATGCCTCTTATAGATGACCTTGCTGACCCAATGTCCTCTGGATCACAGAGTCATCATACACTAGGTACAATCATTCTTGCATCTGTGTCATGTAAGCCAGGATGACTAATGATAAGTATTTCTTGTGAAAAGACCATGAGGATATTACTTTTTGTACAAATGCCAATTCATATGGTTGGGGTGCCCACCTGTTGCTTGACTTCACTACTGTTAGTAGCACATGGGAGCCAGGAATCGGCCTATCCACATCACCTCCTCATCCACCTGAAAATAAAGTCTGTCATCAATGCCTTTCAGTTCTGAAAGAATCATCTGGTCTTCTTCAATCTTTCTTTGGAATTCTGCACTTTGGGAGTTACCAATGATAGATCTTTTTTTGACTAGGTGGAATCACAATTTGCTCAACCATTGTGTCTCAAGTCCTTGGGTTCCAATCTATTCAGTCTAATGATAGATGTGCCTAGAAAGATTCCAGCCAAGCCAACTCTTCGCAAATAACCACATTCATTGATGTTACGCCCCTGCCCAGACCATTTTCATCATGCTTGGCTCTTGTTTGGTTGGCCTTATGAGAGAAAGAAGTTAAACTTTTGATTGTCGAGGTCACAAACAAGATAGCTCTTCAACCTGAAGTCTTGTTAGGGAAAGTGACACGTTTTCAGGGACTGATGCAGAGTCAGTAACATTGTCCCATTGAGTGCCTGGGTGTTTCAACTGGATGCAAGGTGAGTGATTTTCCTGCCCTTTTTGTTTTCCTGAGCTATCTGCAGATCGGATGGTTCATTGGTCCACTTGATACAACCTGCAGGTTACACTCGGTAGGCAGAGTAGTCATATGATTTCTTCAATAGATAGAGCAGCAACCAAACAATACTCTGTTCACAGCCTCAAGTATTATTTGAAGACCAGAGGGGCAAGTCGTGACACACTCAAGCAACTTTTTTTTTTTTTTTTTTTTTTTTTTTTTTTTCATAGTGAGGGTACTTGGATATCACCCCTTAAGCTCTATCTTCATCGCTGAAGTAGGTTATATGCCCTGTATACTCTAATGCCTCATAACTTCAGAGCCACATCATGAAGATGTCAGATTATGAAACTAGAGTAATGAATGTCGGCCTTGCCTTCATGTAATATTTCAATCCAAGATGTAGAAGCTGTTGGCTGGCATACAGAGTATGGATTTTACCTGGGAGATTTAGCTTGAGAGATGTCATGCATCAAGTGGTCATGGCCCAAATGACCAGCAGACCCAATTAAAAGTCAGCACAGTCTGTTAGCTTTGCTGGATTGACCAATGAAATTTTGATGGTAAGAATATTTTATAATTTTGTTATTGACTGGACATGGGCTTCACAGATCATGTAGCCCCTGCGTTATTGCTTATCATATTAGGAAAACAGGTTATCATTAGCATGGGTGATCTAGCTGTTATTTCCGAGAAGGATAACTGAGATATAGGTTGGATGCTCTGCATTCCCTCCTTCCATTACATATTGTCCTAATGATATTGTGATTTGAAAAAAAATTGAATGAGAAAGCCAATTTTTAAGTACATTATGTTTCTCGGAGAATACCAATCTAATCCCACGACTTAAAAACACTCCCAAAAACCAGTCTATGCAAGCATCCTCGTTGACATGTTGCTCAGGTTAAAAACTACAGACACCTGGTAATGGCATTGGGAAGTAATGGACAAGAGTTTCATGTCTCTGCAATCTAAAGCAGCTTACTTAGCAAATGTTTAGTTTCTTTTATATATTTTTTTCTACTGGTTTACACAAATGAGGTTTAGTATTAAAAGTCTGTGTAAGATTATCCTTTTTTTTTTTTTTGCTTAATCCTTTATTTTAAAGACTATACACTCATAATTTTTTTTGTTACAGAACCTTGACATATTTCACCTGTTTTAATTTACTTCTACAAGAAAATATTTTCTTTTATTACTAAGGGTTTAGCTTCCTGCAGATTTGTGTCAGTTTTAGATATATTTACTACTTTTTAAAAGATATTTGCCTTTTATTTTGAAGGACTTGATATTTATATTTAATTCAGATGGTTCATTTTCCCAGTGTTTTTGATGCACTTTAACCACTTAGCAATTGCAGCTCCTTAGCTAAGATTCACAGGACATGGCAATTATTTTGCATCATAATTCCTGCTTTGTCCCTTTCTCATGTTAATAACAGAATTTAGATGAAAAATAATTGCTGCCTAGTCTGAATCTTAACAGAGAATTGAGAATTGCAGTGCACATTCACAAACTGGTTTTATGATGTGACTTTCATAAAACCATATAGTGCCTGTATGTTCTGTCTGCTTTAAATTTTCTTTTTTTTTTAAATTGTTTTTTCCCCATGTAAAGTTGATTGTAATCTTTTATATATTCTATATTCCTCTTCTGTTTTAGTCTCTGATGGACAAGAGAATTAAACCATGGGTCAATAAAAAGATAGTAGAATACATTGGTGAAGAGGAACCAACACTAACAGATTTTATTTGTCAGAAAGTTATGGCAAGAAGTCAACCACAGAGTATACTAAATGATGTGGCTATGGTATGTATATACAGTTAATTTTAATAGGACCATTATTAGTATTTCAACATTGTTACTTCTGTCAAGTGTGCTGATAATATTATATAGCACTTTCACACAAAAAATGGAGACTTCCAGGTTCATTTTGGTCAGACTTGCTTTTGTGGAAGCCAAATATAATAATGATCACTTTGGTATCCATATTATTTGTGCCCATATGTGTATCCATCTGCACCCTACATTACACTAGTGTTTGAATTATTTTAGATAGCAGTCTTAACAGTGCTTATTTTATAAGTAAATAAAGCTGGGCTTCTGACAATTTTCTGACACTTAGGAATGTTGAGAGTATTTGACAAATCATTCTAGCTTCAGTTTTCACCTTCATATAAAATTGTGTATTGTTTTGTTATATTGACTTTATTTGTTTATCTTATTTAGAAAAGAGTTGAATGATAACAATTATTCTATAGCTTGTTTTATGTTTTTTCTGCAGGTTTTAGATGAGGAGGCAGAAGTGTTTGTTGTCAAAATGTGGCGGTTGTTGGTATATGAAACAGAGGCAAAGAAAGCTGGACTTGTAAAATGATCGCTTCATATGAATATATTAATTTCTTCTGGTCATGTGCATTCTTATAAAGCATTCTTATAAACCACAACAGAAGACACATGTGGAAGTTATCTGAATTTGTTGAAGATCTTGCTGAGGATTGAATATAGAAGGCATTGAGCAGACTAAAAGGGGGATGTTGTGTGTACATCTTGCTCTTATAATGCTATTATGTCTATCCAGCAATTGGTGTTTTATATTAAAACGGGATATATTGACAAGAAACTCAATTGTATCTGTAAATACGGAATAGGGCATACATGTTTTTTATTAAGAAGAGTTTGTAAATCCTGTTTTACTGCTGTGGATGGGAGTGAATAAGACTGAATAAATGTTGAGTTCACATGTACATAATAAAGCTGTAAATTATCAGCATTCTTGAATGTTTCCATCTTAACTCTATTCCTTGTTTTCTTTCTATTCTTTTGTCTTGATTATAGTTCTAAAGTGAAATAGTAAAAGTTAAAATTGAGCATTTCATTAGTTGTCATCACATGTATTTAAGGTTTTATTTCATTTGCATGTCCTGTTGGATGTGTGTTACACCTGAAAGGATTTGGGATGATTATTGATCAAGCAGTCTGTTGTACTGTTTGTCTTCATTTAATTATCAAATTCAATGATAGGGTACAGCACATATGAAGTGGATTCATCATTTGTTACTCATCTGTATAACTGCCATTCAACATGCACTATGCTGCACTTTTCTCCAAGAGTTTAGACTAATTTTATGATTTGAATCATACCTGCTGTGAGGACTTTTGCTACTAGATAAAAACGCACAAAGTTAAAAGTGGCCATTTTGTTCCTTTTATGTAAAGTTTAATTAAGTTTATTTACAAGGTTAGTAGAACACAAAAAGAACAAGAGTTTGACAATCATGTCACTCACACCTACATGCAGCAACAGTGTGCACATCAAATGTTCAGTCCATTATGTTAATGATGATTTGTTTTTGTTTTTTATGGTTTAACGCCATTTTTCAGCACAATATAGGCTATATATGGCGGCTAGTATCATTGGTGGAGGAAGAACCCGGACAACCCCCAGAAAGAACCACCGACCCACGAGAAGCTACTGGCAAGCTTTCTCAGATAACTACATTTACCGAATCTTAGACTTGAACACACGCAGACAGTGTTAATGATGAAATATAAAAACAGTCCTGTTGAGAAAAATAAAATCTGTATATGCATAATATTGCCACCATGTTTTTCACATTTCTGAAGAAATGGTATTAGCTTCCATTATAAGCATGTATTTTTTGCCAAAATGTACTTTATGAAATGAGTCAAAATAGTATGAAGTCTAAATAGTATTTTCAATCTTTTCATTGTTGTTATGATTATTTTCCACTATCAAATATTTTGTCATTGTGCATAATTTAAGTTTGTTTATTCTTTCTCAGTGAGAAATGATAGACATGTGATGATGTTATTTCATATTTTTCTAGCGATTTGACTGCATATATGATTGCAGCCATAGTAAAGTATCTATTGTTTAACATGTCCTAATGATTATCCTTGCTCTTCAAATGATGAATGCCTTGCCAGAACATGGCTTTAAAAAACTATACACTGCTTCTAATGAATGTTTGAAAGGAAGTCCTTTGCTTTCATGGTCATTTACAGTGATTTTTACTCATAAAATTGTTTCCTTGGTTTCTGTCATTCAAATAATTGTAATATTGTTTACCAGCTAATCATGGCTAAACTTATTTGTTATAGGCCACTTACTCTTGAAATGGTTAGTAATGAAAAGTATTAGTGCATGTTTACAGGTCTGTACATGTAGAAAAGTAAAGTTGCTCTTCAGATGAGGAGAAAATCAAGAATTTGTTTAATTACCTTCTGCTCCTGTTTAATACTTTTGAGCATGTCAAATTATTTCTCGTCAGTATATAGTTCAATTTTAAATGTGAATGGTTGGATTTTAAGAAAAAACAACAACAAGAAACTAATCCACTAAATTATTATTATTAAGTTTAGAACAACAATTAAAAATTGATTTCAAGATGAGTAAATGCTCATACATGACCACATTGACATAAGAATAGATAAGTGTTGTTTGGTGCCTGCCAGAGATTCATTATGTCTGACACAGTGGCCACCATGAAAACATGATCACTATTTTTCCTTAATGAATGGTCATATCAACAGATATGTTACTGGATATTTGAAGCTTGAAAGTCTATAAATACTTTTTTTTTTAATTAAGAATAAATGTAACTTAAATTTGCAACTATTCCCTTGTTCTTTGTTTTCTAAACCCCATGAATATGGGGACAAAGAAGGTAACTTGGCCATCACATTTTTCCGCTGCTATTGTAAAATTTAGATGGGTCATTTATGCATTCAGTATCAAATATTTCAGTACAGGGTGTCATCTTTTAGAATTTGATTACACTCACCGTAAAATGCTGATTTTGCACCTTATTTTGATCCTTCTACGTCTTTGTTCTATTGGAAGGTCATTGTTTACTTACCCTGATGGCAAAACACTGTGATTAAGTATGTGTATGTTTTTTTTTAGAGAAGATCAACCTACTAAGGTATAATCCAGTAAAATAAAAACTTGATTGATGTCACGCAGTTGTCACAATGAAATCTGTGCATGTTGAAAAATTAAATCTGTACTGCCCAGTATTGTGATAATTAGACTTAATTATTACATTTTATAATGACAGTATTTAAAAGAGATTGTGTGTTTGCTACGAAATGTCCTGTCTGATTCTTCAGTTGAGAAGGCTATGCTGATGACCAGAACTTCTGAAACCAAGAATTGAAAGGTCCATAATGGATTAAAAAAGATATCGGGTCTTAAAGATCACCTATTTTAATTGATTTTTGCTACTTAAATATATTAGTCTATTAATATTCCCTAAGATATGAAATACAATTTATGTCTGAATGCAAAATATTACATTTTAAGGTGGCTACCCAATTTCAAAAACTGCCTTCCTCCGGTCCCATGTGTGTTTTATTGTTTTATTGGAAGATTTGTATTTTTAATCTACTGCTCCTAGACCAGAAGAGCATATGGAATAGTCTGTTATGAGTCGTCCATCTCTCCATTAACACAGGTTTGTTAGCACTCTTGTAAACTACTTTGAGGATTGACACAATCATCCCATAATTTTGTTGTCTTTAAGATAAATTGTGTTGCTCGCACATTCAGTATGTCTATCACAGTGGCCATCTTGAGAATCTTGTCACTACTCCCTGCAAATTGTTAGTTATATCAGAATGAGGTTTAAACTAAAATATTTTTTATGATGTCTAGTTTGTTCTTGATGAAAATGGTGCTGATCAGAGTTTTCATTTTGGCCACAACAATGGCCATCTTGAAAATATTGTTATTGCTAATACTTTTGATTGGAAATCATAATGACAAGGGGTTTTAATCAGAATACTTTTTGTGATGTCTAGTAGGTCCCAAGTGAAAATGGTGCTAATCTAACAACCATAATGGCTGCCACTGCAGCCATAATGAAAATAGTATTATTGTTACTGCTCCTGAATAAATGATCATGTTAACATGGGGTTTTCACTAAAAGACATGATTTGTAGTTGGTACATAGTGAGAATAGTTCTGATCTGTTGTACAATATGGCCACCATGATGGCCTTCTTGGAAACCTTGTTAACACTACTCATGAATGGAAAATCTTGTCGTAGGGTTTTCACCAGAAGATATCTTGTGATGGTTAGTTAATCCTCAATGAATATGGTGCTGGTCAGATGGCTAATATAACCATCACAATACTTGTGCTGAAAAAGTTGTTACTGCTATTTCCCCTGAACGGATGATCATATTAACTTGAGGCTTACTGAATGATTTCATGAAATGTCTAGTTAATCCTAAAAGAAAATTGTTCCTTCTTAAGATGTCTGGTTAATTCTACATGAAAAGGTTCCATTTTCAAGATGTCTGGTTATCAAAATTAAAAAGGTTCCATTTTCAAGATCCATTTGAAATCATGTTACTTTTGCTCTTCCAAAACTAAAAGTCATATGAAGATGGGGTGTTTGCCATAGAGCTTGTGATGCCTTGTTGGTCAGAATGAAAATGATGTCAAGCTTACATCCAGTATGCTTACCACAGCATCTAATTTGTAAATATTGTTCTCACTGAAGAATATCCAAAATGGTTTCAACACACTGCAGTTAAAAGAAAGTAATTTTCTGGTCTTGAATTCCTGAACATTACTTTTGCCATTTAGAACATATGGTACCAATTCACATTAGTCTAATCCAGAGACTCTTCTTCAGCTAGCAATGTATTGTACCAATCTTGTTAATAGCTAAAGACTATAATGAAGTCCATTTTCTGATCCCATGTCTGAGGAAAAAATCGTTTCAGTGCTGTTATTCTAATTCAATTACCAATGAAATTGTATTTTGCCATATTTAGCTTTCATGTTCATAGATCAATGATCTTAATGGAATGATTTTATTTGTGTATTGTCCACCCATTATAATCATTCCATGATTTAGTTGGATCTGAATGAAAATTATGCTGATCTGACATCCATCATGGCCCCTATAGTAACCATCTTGAAAATCTTACTGTTACTCCTGAATGGTCATTTCAACATGGATATCATTCAAAGACTTCTTGTGATGGGTGTTAATTCAATATCCAAGGCAGCCATTTTGAAAATTGTACTGCTGCTCCTAAATGAATGGTTGGTTTAGCATGGGGTTTTCACTCAAAAAACTACTTTTATGTCTAGCTGGTCATGAATAAAAATGATGCTAATCTGACATCCAATATTGCTACCATGGCAAGGAATTTCTTGTTGCAGTATTGTCACAGATGAAAATGACATGACATCAAATTCAGGTAAGGATATACTGCAATTCATCTTCATCAGTCAGTCATGGAATGATTTAATCAAACACATGCTGAATGGATATCAGTAAGCAAATAAAATGTCTATGAACAAGTTAAAAAATATACAAGATCTTGTGAATGGTTGCAAGGCATCCAAGTGTGATAGCTGCATTAAAAAAATGAGGTTTCTCGTGCAATGTCTATGAAACCTATATGCATTCACAAAAACATTCCAATACAAATACATGATTTGTCAGAACAACCAGTATTATGTTACTGTAAGATATTTGTAAAGTTTGGTAAGATCTATGGGTAGACCTGAAATCTGTTCATTAGATTAAACTGTTTCTCAGTGAGTATTTGTACATAAAACAATTACAATTTTGAAGATACACAATTACCACTTTCTTCATTTAACTAGCACCTTGACATTGATTACACTCAAGCTAGATCAGCATCACATTTTTGCGAGTGTGACCAAAAATACTATTAATTCTATCTACAGTAAATTGTCTTCGATCATTATTTGAATATTGCCTGTGTTAAAGTCATTTTAATATCGGTATATATGATTCAAACAAAGAATATATGTAATAAGTTAATGATAGGTTCTACAACCCCTTGTAAAGCCTGTGTAAATGAATTTTGTGGATATCATTTATAAAGCGTGCGTTGTGGAAGTCTATGACCAAAACTCTTTGAAATGTGGTGTTGGGGTTAGATGAGAAACACAGTTATGTGTACAATATGGTGGTAAAATAAAGAGCTGTAAAGATATTAGGACACTCAAAAAATGACTTGGACAATAACAGGGTTATACAAAATGTTTACAACTATCTAGCAAGATTACAAAATAATGGTTTAGACAAATAATGATTTAAACAAATTATTTCATTGTATAAATGGAACAAAATGAGTTTGTGTAGCATCCAATTATCAAGAATTACAAGGCATCTTGTAATGGTGTAGTTGGGCACTGTCAACTAAATAGACCAGTTGGTACTGTTACTAATATTGGTTATCTCATATTAAATACTGGGATAAATAAAATGTATCAGTATTGTAGGTTTGTATGTTTCAATGGATTAATTGAAGAGTTTTGTGATCAATCATATTAATGGAATAAAAATCAGAATAACAGGTTTGGAAATGTTGGTTATAATGATAATAGTGCAATACAGAGACAGGTGACAAATATTTCAATCAATGTATGCAATTGGTAAATATTTTGATATTTGCAGGTGTTCAGTATATTATGTCGCAAATAATTTAACCATGTCATTTTCGAAATATAAACAAAACATTACATTTCATTATTGTTCAGGGGAAATAACTACTGTCAGGACATCTTTCTTTAGTAGAGTGTTTCAAAGGAGTTACCTCGCTTTTGCTACTGGTTGATATAAAAAAATATTTATTGTTTGGTCATCATTAATTATATATCATAATACTTTAACCATATATCTGGTAGCTATTACTTCTGTTCACTCACTCACTTCCAGACTGGCTAAAATTAGAAATTCTGGCTTCCTTTTATAGTCAAACATTTTGGGGAAAACTTTTCTAGAATATTCTAGAAAATCATGTGATTCAGTTATTCTTTAAAACCCGTCTGGGGAACCCCTCCGGTGGCCTAGTTGTTAAAGCGTCTGACGCGGAAAGCGGGAGGTTGTTAGAACCCGGCTGAGTCATTCCAAAGACTTACAAAAATAGTACTAACAGCTGCCTCGCTTGACGCTCAGCTTTAAGAGGTGAGTGTTAGGATTGGTGTCAGGATAATGTGTTGGGTGGGACATCATGCTACATGTCTGTGGCACGATGCCCCATTGTTAGACATCACTGTAAACTGCCTCACTGTAGACGTCGTAGTGATATGACTGAAAATTTGTTAAAAGCTACGTTAAAAATCCTAATCAAACAAAGAAACACCCGTCTAGGAAAACCCATAATTCTAGAATATTCTAGACAATCACCTTCTCGAGTTATTTTGGAAACCCCTTGTTCGAGAATGCTTTGGACTAGAAAAGAAATCCAAAATGTCTGATCTTAGTCATCTTGGAAATAAGCGAACAGAAATAAGTAAAAACATTTATTTTTTGTGAATATGTGCTATACATTAAAATTGCTGTGTCTGCGCTATACTTTATAGTTATGTGTGCAAAATACTTTATAATTTTTATGTCTGCACTATACATTATAAGTGTTGTGTCTTCTTGGTTGAATATATATATATATATATATATGAACTAAGAAAATATCAATGTTATTTCTGCAATTCAGAAAATAAAACACTACTATAAAAAATCAACTTGATCCTGAAAAAAATCATTTGCGATTTTGATTCATTACATCAAAGAAAAATTGAAGGTGGATATACATTACCAGCAGATTATCGATCAATTGCTTAAGGTTATCCAGCATGTATGTCACAATTTTTGGTAACAGTTACAGATACGGACATTTAGAAATTCGTCTCTTTTTCACTAGCGATCGACAAAGCTAGATAAAAATTATCTCACGGATACGAAATAAAAAGGACTATCAGTACACGTGTAAGACAGCTAAAAGAGATTATATCAGATCGTGAAAACGAAAACTATCAAAAATAACTAGTGAAAGTAGTGGGTGTTCCTTCATCCCTGAATCTGAATATTTTTGTACTAAACCTATTTTTCTGTCTTGTTTTGTCAAGAGTTTTAATTTTACAACTTTGAATTTAAACAAATATTCTCAGAAAAATCTGGAATATTGATTATAATAATAAATGTTTCTGAAAAAAAATCTGAATTTTCGACGAATTACGATGAGAATGAATCTGTTTGTTTATACTGACTTTTAGTCAGTTTGCTAGTAGAAAATCGGTTGATTTGCACATTTTCGTAAGGCTACACCTCCAGCAATTCTTTAGTTTTTTTGGGGGGGGGGATTTTTTTCTTAATTTTGCTTATGAATGAGCTGAAAATCAATCAAAAATTGGATTAAAAAACACCAGTTTAGATTGTGTTATGCAATAATTTTTCGAAAATCAATCAAAAACATTTAGAGAATCGCGTTGGTTTGACCCTTTAAAAATCATGAAACTGATTTTCATTATTTTGTTTAGTGATATTTATCCAATTTAACGAAAGATCACCATAAAAATAAAATGTTACAAATATATTTTTCTTTTTATACGATTTTGAACATATTTTTTTAATCCGATCAAAATCGATACAGAAATGCACATAATTCATAACCGATTGCCTATCCCGTTTAATCACAATAATTGTTCTCGCCACATTTCATTAACTGCTCCTGTGTCAACAAAAGAAATGTCATTGCCGTATTCATTAGCAATTATATCAACGCTAAATTTTTCTGCCCCTAAAGTGTAAATATTGTTCTGATGGCATTTTCAAATACCTCTTTGTTGTGTATAAAAACACGTGTTGGTACATTATATTATGTATCCCTTTGTTTAATTGTAAAAACACCAACTTGATTAATCGTTTTACGATTTTACTTTGATATTTTTTGATAAAACTGCATGTCTTAAATCAAGAAGGTATCTGCTTTGGTCAGTAAGTGTCAAATGCGTTCTTTATAATAACGGATTATAACATCGTAGATAAAGCAAATTAATGGGTTCTTGTACTATCAAATATTCAGAAGGTACTTGAGCTGTAATTGTATAAAGAATGTATCCTTGCTGAGTGTAATGTGGTGCTGGCGGGTTATCAAAGTGTTATGAGTACAATATTGCACAAGGCCTGGTCAGAGGTATTGCGCAACTTGGAAAACAACACTTGAAGACCGCCTCCCACTAATTATCGTTATCTAGAAGATGATCTCTACGGTGTAATCTGCCCGGTCAGTGAATATAGTAATCTGAGATGGTACTTTGAACAAGACAATAAACGAGCCCCCGTAAAGATAACATATGAATTTAATTAAAAATACAATTAAGAAAAAGAATGACACTGTGAATTACAATTTCTCTCTTTCTGAATACACTTAGTTCAGAAATACATAAACTGAAGCTTTAAAAAAAATGGATACATTCATAAGAATCCAAACACTAATAAGAATAAATGAAGTTAGCCGTTAATACTGAGATTAAATTTCATCAAGGAATCGAATGTTCATTTAACATTGGACTGTTGGGTGATTCAAAATGACCTTTTTCGTCGACTGGTTTTTCTTTTTTTTTTTCCTGCGTGCGTCCGACTTCAGCTTGTCCTTTGATTGAACGGGAATTCCACACTCTGACTTCTTACTTCTTTTTTTTTTCTCTTTTCCTTTGACTTCTCGCTGATTCTTATTCTTGCCAAAATAAACTATTTTCCTTTGACTTCTCGCTGATTCTCACTCTTGCCAAAATAAACTATTTTCCTTTGACTTCTCGCTGATTCTTACTCTTGCCAAAATAAACTATTTTCCTTTGACTTCTCGCTGATTCTCACTCTTGCTAAAATAAACTATTTTCCTTTGACTTCTCGCTGATTCCCACTCTTGCCAAAATAAACTATTTTCCTTGTAAAAGAAAAGGGAAAAACGCCCTAAGTATCTCGTTACTTTCAGAGTTGAGATAATAAGTCCGTTTTTCAGGTTCGAAAAATCAGATCTTACTATCAGTGTTATCATTTATACGGCTAACAAATACTATACAGGTCTTCAGATCAATAGAGCTATACTGCTAATTATCAACATCAGAATTCGGGAAAGTCGTATATTCCCGTAAATCATTACGTAATGTGAGGCAATATATCATAACACAATCCATATTTACTAATATGATAAATTCAAATTAAGGTAACACTTTCCAATCATAAATGTACACGGCGGGTTTTCTACACCACCCATTTACCTACCTAAGTATATAAGGTAAAAAATGCTAATTCAGAATTCAAAATACATTATTAAATCACTGTAAAACCGACTATCCATACAAAATATGAACACATCATGCATCTGTAACAAAGAAACATATCAAAGTACGTTATTAAATCAATGTAATACTGAACTATTTGTATCGTAGTATCGATACATTATGCATCTATGACAAAGATAAACAGCATATACATTACATCATGATAAAGGTGAATTTGAGTTAAATACCTTGTGTTTTTGGCGTCTTACAATCGTTCCACATTCAGTTTAACTGGAACCGAACTTTTACGAACGTCTGTCTTTCAAAGCACGCTCGGAGTCTTGACTATGTAGTTTCTACTTCCTCTCTTGCAGAGGTCTTCCTAGACTGACTAACCTCGTTTGATACGAAGTATATATTTCCCCGATTTCCCTATGCATTCGCCCAATCGGAATAAATGCTATTCTTACTGACCTTATGAAAACCGTCTATCAAGATGCCAAAAATGCTACTTAGGATCGAAATATCACCTTATCATTTGTCTCAATCATTTTTGAAAGCTCTGCGTGAGGAATCACATAATTTTAACGTGTCAAACACTCAGTCCGTTTTCACTCTAATTATTGTAACAGTCTGACCGAGGTAAGAAAACATTATTTCCGTTCCAAACTCTACTCCAAGACAGTTGATTGTCGGCTAGCCTACGAATTAATTACTGGATGTCACTGACGAAAAATTTGGCTTGACACTGAGCATGATTTGATTCTTTAAGATTTGCTTGATATCTGCGATCAGAGGCATCACATACAAGATTGACTGCAATAGTTGATGTTATATTAATGATTCCTGGTGAAATATGACGACTTCCACCGTATGGATCATTGTTATGTTTGAGAATAGTTGCTAGTGGGATGTTTTTTCTTAATGACTCGAGTATTTTTGGAAAATTCTCATTGTTATGATCATTAATATATTTTTTTAGTTTGTCATTGGAAAGTCTTGATGATATAAATGTTGGAAGAGCTTTTTTTAGTTATTTTATAATGTTTTGAAGACAATATTTTATCATATTTTCCATTGTAGCCAAATGATATTTAATTCGCTGGTCAATATATTTAATATAATATACAACCTGATTTTAATGTTGTATTTTGTCAATAATCAGTTGTTTTAATTCGTCAAAAAAATTTTGTATCGTGCTTGAAAATTATTTTTTTAAGTTGCCAAACGTATAAAGTAAAGTACTTCATAGCATCTCTGAATAGCGTACGTATAAATTCGGATTATCTTCTCTTAAAGGATCATTAATATATTCTTTGGTTTTAATCATTTTCGAAAGAATCAGAACTAAATATGCTAAAACTATATGATATTATTTCACCATATAACCCAATAAAATCAACTACTCTATCTGGTCGATGTTTACCCGTTGACACATTATCGAGGTTACACACTCTCAGCTGCTGTCCAAAGATTTTATCAAGACTGACTCGATATCGTGATCTGGGGTCATGTAAATTTATCGTTATTAATCTGTGTTTGGTAGCTTGCGCTTTTGAAAAGAATTTTTTTAATTTAATTATATCCATATATCCGTTACATCATACTTTATGACTCTTTCCAAGTGTAAGGGTATCATCTCCATTAAATACAGTTAAAATATTGTAGTTATCTCTGATCACTTTCGGAATTTGTGTGTATTGCTGAGTAACATAAATAATATTTGTATTTTTGTGTCTACCTCGGGGAAAATATTCTTGCTAGATCATCATATACAACTAAATTATAAATAAATCCATCAAGTTCATCAACACTCGACACTTAATCAATACCGGTTATAAAATCAATGATATTATTTTCTTCATTTAATAATTTCGCATTTTCATTAAATTCCTAAAGTACTTTATAGCATCTCTGGTCTACAGATGGTGCAACTAAATACAACTTGTCCCACTTGTGCCATCTCATTGTCAAAGTAAAAAATAATAATTGTGTTTTTCCAATTCCAGATGGACATATTATTAATATTCTCATATAAATTTGGTAGCGTTGGATGATGTTTTACTGATTTTTGGCCCAAAGTTTCAAATTTAAATCACTTTATTCAGAAAAAATGTAGATGGATTATCTACATAAATCTTAGAGGAGATTTAATGGTCAAAAGACAAAATGTGTCATATAATGTATTTTATTTTATTGATTTCCGTAGACACTTTGGATCGTTCTTAACAAAATAATAAGAATATTAAGGAGTGGTTATCATATCCCTTTATTAGTGTTTTTGATCATGTGGCGAACAATAGTAAGATATCTGTGTAGGTCTGAATGGTATACAATTGTTTTTGTCCTACGGCGAAATCTCAAGATATAACCGTTATTTTGTCATTTTGATGCTATATTATTGAACAAATAGGTCACAAATAGGTCATCATGATATATGTTGTTGCCAATTAGGAAACTCCACAATTACTATATAATATACATGTATCTTCACACGTGGCAAAATCTCGAGATGGAATGTTTATTTAGTCAATCTGATATTTCTTGTGTATTGTGGAAACATCCGGAATTACATATATTATATAATAAATCGGACTTGTCCACAAACACGCATGTTACATAGAGATCTTCACACGCGGCGAAATCTCAGGATACAGCTGTTATTCAGTCAATCTTCTGTCTGATGATAAAAAATGTTTTAGTTAAGAATACAACTTTCTTTCATGTTGTTTGAGTAATTCCTCAAACGTTGGAGGGTTTCTTTTCCCTTTCTGGTATAATATTCAACTAATGATCTGTATCTGCTTCCTTCACAGTCTGTACAAATTTGATATTTCCCACGAACTCCTTTCTTGCATTTTATACAGGGTCTCGGTCCGGTTAACTTTTTCTTTCTTGATAAAACTGAATGTGGTCCACAAAAATCATCGTAAGTATTTTTCCGCATAATTCAGTAGATCCTTGTGGAAGCCATTTGCCTTTATTTGTCGCTAATATTGGAGTTGTCATTATATATTACTTTTTTTAAAAAAAACATAATAAATATTTTAATCATGTTTGAAATTATATATAAAAATTATTAATTAGAGATTAGATCTACTGTGTAATGAGCGAAGAAATGAATCTCGAAGGATCTAATAACACATATTTGCGATGTTCTTTGTGATATTATCCCAGCTGATTGTCCGTTGAATGAATATATAACAAACACATATTTAAATGATAATCCAGAAGAAAATCCTGATGTAATCGAGCAGACACCCTTTGAGACTAGGCAGGGTTTCAAAAAATAACAAACACGTAGGTGAGTAACAATGAAAATGTATTACACTCTCACACTAAAAAAAAGAGTAGAAAACACGAGAATAACATAAATATGGTACATGATATGAATATAAAACAAATATAATATGAATATAAAACGAATAAGTAATTGGATTTGACTATTATACCAAACTCATATAGTCAAATACTACTATATGGAATTCATGTAGTCAAACACTACTGTCACAAAATTCATGTAGTCGGACACTACTGTTACAAAATTAATGTAGTCAGACACTACATTTATTATATTCATGTAGTCAAACACTACAATAAAGCACTACGTCGATATCACTACATGTATATCAAGTGTTGACTCGGCCCGCTTACCGACACGGTCACTCCCACCCTCCAGACTTTAATGTACCTACACGTGGGCACTAAACCGGTGGTCTAACATCGTAATGGTGCACCAGACATCCTCATATTCACTCACTTGTCTGGCTATTCACACCTAATGAGCTGAATATGGAAAAGAAACAACTTTCCTAATAGTCTGCTTTAATTGTAACTACTTTAAAATATATGACGGTTACGAATGGGTTAATATAAACCGCCTGAAATTTTCGTCATGTACGACTGTGACGTAGGAATGGTATGCCATTAAAAATAGAAATACGATATACTAAAACATTTATACATACATAGTACGCTTTCAACATTAGTCATAAGAGCGACCAGATAAAATTATCAACAGGAGTATGCACACGTGTTTATATTCCGGTTAATAATCTGAGTCGTATCATCTCGCTACCCACTTGCACAGGTCATACCCTCTTAATTAATTGAATTACAAGTACGATAAAATAACGCAACCATAAAATACAACATTGAACGTGTTTTACGAAACTAAGATTAGTTTGTTTTTTTAAAGAGTTTATTAAAAAGCTTACAACTTGCCCAACTCTTTGGCTCAAACAAAATGAAATGGCAATCCCGCCCCGACAGCTAAATACATTTAGAGCTTCTCTCTATGGGCTGTCTCCTTCGATGATTTCTACATTTTATATATATATATATATATATACATACATACATACATACATACATACATACATACATACATACATACGTCGCGCGATACAAAGAAAAAGTATATTAAAAAAAATATGGCGCGCGAAACACGACACCTTGGTAATATTTTAAACGTATGGTGGTCTAACTGGGCCATATCGGACATTTCATAACACATGATGATAAAAATTCACCAACAATAATTACTTAGAAGATGATTTTGAATTTATTGATTGCCTTAGATTGCATCCAGATGATATATATAAAGTTTGCGAAAAAAAAACACCCAATGATGAAATATGTAATGTAGCTAATTTAGATTGGTTTCATTTACACAAGTATTATCCACGATATGTTAATTTGCTTAGGAATGCGATTTATTTTGATAGAAAGCAAAACGCCGTTAATATCTTAATGAAATATGATCATCTGCTGCGGAGAATTATAATACAACTTTTGATAGATTTTATGTTCTTACTTTTGATAACGATTTTAATCTTGTCGCCGATGAATTTGTTTGTAAATCATCTGTTACTGAGATCATTCCAACCAACAGAAAAAGTTATCCCGTGTTTGATCTTGATACCAAATACAAATACGAGAAGTTGATTTGCTCTTACAAAGTGATGGAAATCAAACCTAGTGATGAGAAAATAAATACTGACGAAGTCGTTAAATATTTCTCGCAATTACTTGATTGTCCAGCTGCTAAAATATTTAAATTTTAGAAGAACAAAGAATATAATGTACTATACAAGTCAACAACTATATATTTCGAAAGACATACAGAACTTTTGAATAAAGCTGCTGATGAGAAGAATCCCACATGGCAGGTTGATAGCCAGGCTGGACTTCACAGTATAAAACATTCTGGTACAAGGTCACATAAATCAGGTTAATCAAGTCCCTTATATCACACAGTGATAAATGTGCTGTATCTGAACTATTATCGTGTCCAACATTGATCCAAGAAAAAAGTATACAAATAAACAACGAGAAAATCAAGGATAATCAAATTGTTGGTTGTGATCAAATTTCACAAGATGATATGACTAGACTGTTTTATTTGTTGATAGGTCAATATGATCAACTAATAAATATCATTTCCATCATGCGGAAACAGACTTGGCATATCAAGGAGACCAGGACATTATTGTAATATTTGCGAACGTCAAAATGGCTATATCGGTATTTATGATTGTGTTGAGGATCAATGTGATAATTGTCTAATTAGTATTTATTTAAATTGTTTTGTCGTAATTTGCCCTAGAAGTTCTGGTCAATGAATAACAATCTCGCGTAATATTGATGAAGAGATCAAAAAAGTTCTGAGCGGAGACTCACATAACGAAGTAATATCACAGGTCGTTGATAATTTACCGGATTATTAAAAATATCAAATGAGATCTAATGATCTCAAACGAAATTACCCTGGTCATTTTACAGAAAGATTTATTAATCATCTATACACTGCAGCACCTAAACATGAATCAGGTCCAGGTTCTAAAGTGATGTACGAAGAAGATTATCTCGATGAGTCTGCATGTGGAATGGTAAAATCAGATGCAGCATTGAAGTCTATACCAAAGGATCAAACGTCTTAGTTACATAAAAACTTACGGAGAAAATGAAAGCTGATTATAATATCGAAACCTATTTTGATATCACCTATTTTGATTGTTCATGAGTGGCATGGAATTCGCAGGCAACAGTTCCTATCAGTAAAATTCAGTTATGAACGATGGAATAAATAAGCAGGATTAGTATCTACGTGTAAAAGATAAATAGTTCTTGATGCTTATGCTGACAACAATGATCTGAATTGTTTTCGGGACTTGGAAAGACTGAGAATGAAATTTGTCATAAATAATTGTAAATCCGATCATGATCGTGGAAAATTGTCACAAGGACAATCTAGTGCTTCTACTAGAACAACTAAAATCGGGAAACCATGTGGCGATATTTGCACATAATAAATCTGATACACAATACTCCGTAAGAAGGTCTAGCGAAACCAATTCAACATGAAGGTTATCATGTATGATATTATCAAGCTGATCCAGCACAAAAGAAAAAAGATTTCTCAGACATCAATCATGAATTTATTATTAATGTTGTTATTTAATGTTGTTATTTTAAATCATATACTCGAAGTTGGATTTAGTCTCACTGACGATAAATTTAAATTGTTATATGTGTTTTCTGAAGAACCTGGATTAGTCGAAGCAACGGAACAAGCAATAGATTCAGATATTAATTAAACCCATTTTTCGACGGTAACGAAAAAAACGCGATAAATTGCCAAAATCACCCGAACAGATACTAGAGACCATAATTGATCATGAAAAACTACTCAGAGTAGAAATAAAATTATTCAGAACACCGAATTTAGGTGAGATAAATATTCCATATATCAGCAACATTATTGAGGATAATAATTCGCAAATATATTTTACCCCACAATTAAGATCAATGATGAAAGCGACAGGATATGAAATTATACAGACACTCGCAGATGAGTACGAGGTGTGGTTGATAAAAAGATGAAAAATCCAAATCCATCGAAATTACAGCTAATCCTAATGTTGATGATTTTCTAAAGACTAGTATTGCTTACCGAATAAAGAATGTTATTGACAAAGATACTAAAACTGAAGAAGAAATTACGGCGTAATATAACATGATCCTGACGAAAAGTTAGGACCATACTGCGACGAAGAAAAAATATCTAACCCATTTATTTCAGTGTGATATTGTAAAGTTACCTGCAGATGAGACTAAAATATGATACAAGAAATCTAATCGACTAAAACGATCTTAAAAAAAGTAATTGTCGATAAATTTAATTAATAAAGGCCAGGCTGTTGATGCAACGTTATTTAGATCTGCTAAAATAAGTCCTCGTGAAAAGATTGATATGATAAAAGATTTCTTAACAATGTTTAATTTACCTGGCATAGTTTTTGATTATTTATCGAAAACAAAAATTAATAATACCAAGTACTGAAATTAAAATGTATGTTGAAAACATGCTATACGATAAAGATCAACTGGATAATTCGTTCAAACTGATTAAGAATTGGACCAGCATATTTCGTGAGACGGAATTAAAATAATGGAAAATAACAATCAAGAGTGTAACAGAGAGAATCAAATTGATTTATAATGGATTCAGCGCAATGTTAATATCTGATGGTAAACGAAATCCTGATCGAGCTGATTATACTCTAAGAGGTCTAACATTTCCTATATGACCTAAATCAAAATTAATCGATAATGAAGAAAGGAGAAATATGAAAACAAATTGTGATGGATTTTATGACGGGAACGATATTTCGATAACATAAACATTCTGAGATGTTAAAATTTCATATCTGTTCGTTAGTTCAGTATGTTTGATGATACAAATGATACGATGTAATTCAGATGCAACCGTTATTTCGTCATTCTGAGAATTATTTGTGTTTGTGGAAAAATCCGGAATTGGATATTTAAAAAAAACGGACCTTTCCACAACAGCATATAGTCATGATACAACTGTTATTTAGACATTCCGAGGCTGCATCTACGGACAATATTATTATTATAACGATTTTTAATTTTTGCTGAAATATTTAATTGTAATGACAAATTAGTCAAAATTCATCGTTTTTGCACTGAGTTTTAAAAACAAAATCTGTTGCCCTTTGAAAAACTTTAGAAAAAATATTCGGTTTAATAACTCTTTCAAAAATTTTCATTTACATACTACTATTCTCCCTTTCATTTTGAGTAAAGGGAAATAATTCTATCCGTAAATTGTAATTCATTTTGTCATCATAATTAATTAATTAACCATCGGTGTGATAATTTATCAGTAAATACAAGAATTTTATAATAGAGGGATATTTATAGTTTATAATTTACAAACAAAATCAAAACAGAACACGCTTTGTTACAGATGAAATATCAACCTACCTTGCCTAATATAGAAATATATTGTATATTTACAAACACATTATTGTGTTTTACAGAGATAGATTTCAACCTACACTTACAATATTGAAAAACATTACAGAGATATACATGCAGATTTCAATATCATCTTGATGACCAAAGTTATCGTGATGTATGTGGGGAAACGGTACAATGTACATTTACTATAATAATGTACCGTTTCGCCTATGAAACGATTAAACAAAAACAAGTGTGATTTTCCTGCTATTGCTGAAGATTAAAATACCACATCCTAATACAGAAATATATTTTCAAAAAGACATTATCTATATGTAACTATAGAATATATATCGATTAAAACCCTTAGCTCGTTTCTAGAGCGGCTGATTTTCGTACTTGGGGGTCAGTGGTTTGAGTCTCCGTGGCGGACATATCGACGGTTGCATAATAGAATGGGATTTTTTTTATAAGTGGAGGCCCACCGAAACAAAACACCATTCACACCATGTCACTACGTGGTAGATGTTCGTTTTACACTCTCCCGGGGTTGATTTCGGGGGAAAGGTGCGCATTAAGATTTACTCTATTCTTCTGGATTTGCAAAGATGTCATAATACAGCTTAGGGATTCATATGGGGTTGTATATAACTGTTAATATGTAAATACTGTATATATATATATATATATATATATATATATATATATATATATATATATATATATATATATATATATATATATATATATATATATATATATATATATATATATATAATGCTGTATATACGCTTCAAAATTAGATTTGAGTTAGTTAAACCGACATATGCCGTCCTTAGAATTAAGATTGTATATACCTGTAAATACTGTATATATAACGCTGTAAATACATTTCAATAACGCTTTAAATATGCTTCAATAACGCTGCTAACTCAGCGTTCAAATGTTTTTACAAATTTACTATGCAATTGACCGGCTTCCTCATACCGTGATCTCTGATTGTCACATGGGGATCAATTGCATTTCAAGATATATTTTTTATATAATTAATATAAAAATATTAATAATATAATTGCTGATATTATAAATTTAAAAGATGAAGGAATACAATTATCTGATAAACTAAATCCTGAAAAGATTCTTTCTGATTTCGAATATTTGTAAGAGCTTAAATCAGGATATATATACATATATATATATATATATATATATATATATATATATATATATATATATATATATATATATATTCTGCCATTAGAATATAAATTCGTTAAAGAAATTCAACAAACTATCTTTGCTTCATTAGCGGATGATATAGAATTAAAGAGAATGGTACCTCTTTTTAACGCAATATAAAAAGTTAGAATACAAATATATCGCGACTATGAAACAAAAAAAATGACTATAAATACACGTGTAAAACAGCTAAATAGGATTATATAAAGTGAAAATAGTAATTTCGACTGAGTGATCAGCGCGAAAATATTATGAGACAAAATATCGTTATTATAATGCAATGCCATACCACAAATAGTCATTGTCGCTTTGCTTATGCTATGGATAACGAATTTCATTTTATATTAGAATGTCAGTATTAATTTGCAAATTCTAATTGGGCTATTGCTAGTAAAAGTCACGAAACCACTATTTTTTGTCATTCAAATCCTTGATAACAACCATCATAATTATGTAACTGGCGAGTGTCTTATTATAATTATTGTACACTTTCGCCACTCGTAAAAAAAAATGAAAGGTTGTTTGCCTATATCATGGTCAGATGGAACATTTTTTTTTATCTTTCTGAGGTTTTTATTAACATAAAATGGACCGCCCCCCCCCCCCCCCCCCATTGATCATGACACTGAGGAAACGGTACAATATAGTAATTGTCCCATGTCCCTCGTAAAAATTGAAAGGTTATTTGACAGAACAATTATTTCATCATTTTAGTCCTTCTGTTTTGTCTGGTCTGTTTATATGAAGATTTTATGTAGAGATTCAGTTGTAGATTTTCGCCTGATTAATCCAGTAAGTTACCGATTTGGTTATTAAGTTTGAAAATTATTCTTGTCAGTAGTGAATTATAACACCTCAGATAGGCCTGTTTAATCGGTTCTTGTACTATAAAAAATCCAGGGGTTATTTTTGAGGGGTGAAATGTATAGAGAATATATCCTTGTTGTGCCTGATTTGATATTTCTGTGTTTGTCTGATAGCTTCCATCAATTACATCACATACAACATTGACTGTGATCATGTTTGTTATATTTACGGTTCCAGGTGATATATGTTTATCACCACCATATGGATTATTGTTGTATTTGAGAATGTTAACCTACGGTGATGTTTTTTTCTCGACTCGGCAAGTATTCGAGGAAATAATTGATCGAACATATCATTGGTGGATTTCTTTAGTATGTCCGAATTATACCCGGGAAATTTAAAATTCGATAGATCAGCTTCAGTTATTGAATATGCATGTTAAATATTTTGTTTATAGCGATTTAAATCGTCAGTATGATCAGTTATTGCCTGAATTACTCGCTGGTTAATATACATGTATTCCATATCAGATACGAGCTGATTTAATATTTCGATTTGTCTAAAGATTTTATTGCGTGAACTTGCTATATCAAAAAGATATTTAGTGAAACTTTGCTGTAGTTTATCTCGTTGTATTCTGTGTTTTTGATTAATGATTTCAAAATATCTAATAATGTCTCCTATGGAAATTACTCGTAGCTGTAATTCCTTCTATAGCTGATTATTCAATAATAAAATTCCACCACAAAATCCTTACTGCTGAAATTAAAATTACTACGCAATATTGCAATTTCTATGGCAAGTAAATGTTTTTTTATATGATGGTGTAATTTCCAAATATGCTTGTTTATCCGTCGTACAATCAGACCGTTTTGGTTAAGGTATTGGTTTTGGTTCCTTCGGGGCAACTTCAGGCCAACCTAAAACATATCTATTTGATCATTGATAAATATCAACGTCATAATCTTGCGAATATATTTCTATCGCAGCTGATAAAGTTGGTTCGTGAACCGTTAAAGCTATATTTGATTATTTTCCTGTCATATATTTACTTTTGTGCTGACATTCATCATTGACCTGTTCGATTTGATAAATCCCTGTTGGTATAACAACAAAACTCTCATCGGGTGTTCCAACTTGTTTATTTTTATTTGCAAATACCAGTGAATTATTTGACTTAGACCCCCGAATGATTTTGAACGGATATTTGGCCAACTGTAGTATACTCGTAATTGTGCTAGTCAGCTAGTGTGATTTCTTTTGCTGGAATTGTAGCTGGAAGGTTTACGCTAAATTCAGGGTTAGTGTATTTTATTGATATCATGGTTGTCTTTGGTGGAATAATATTAGAAACGATCTGTTGCAGTAGTTATTAAGGACATCAACGTATGGTGTTGCAGCTGAAATAAAAATTGTAACAACTACTGCCATTGCTGGCAATGGTGGCATTGTTGAAAGCAATACGCCTGTTCCAGCAATAACAGCTGAAACTGAATATACAGTTATATCAAAGACAAGTACACATCTATGATAGTTTTTTTTTAATTTACCGTGTACATGTCAATGATATTTGTTTAGTTTAGTTTGTAATTCACGCACTTTATTGTATCTATACTGTTGCATGTTGATTGGAGAGCTCATTATATTATGAGCTTAAATTATTTACAAATTATGCATATCATTTGAGTGACGCTGATGCTAAATTACCACTGCTGTGTGCTGTAATAAATGTTACAGTGTATACAATTTATAGTATTACACTAGCATTAGTAACGTCTTTTGATATACTTCATGATACATTTAAACTGTATATGTGAAATCACCGTTAATCTCTATAAACATCGAACAGATGCGATAACTTGAACTGTGTTATTTTGAGGAGTCCAGGTGAAAGATCCCCACTGTATCGAGTAGACGGTATTGATATTTTGTTTATGTGGTATTTGAATCTTATCAAGCCTTTCAGCGATAGCAGGAAATTCACTAACAATAATATCCTGTGTTAAATCGTGTAAATGTTCGTCTTGATATCAGAAAGTTTCCTTAAAAAATTACGACGATTTTTAAACGAGCTCACATGAACTCCATACTCGGCCACCAATGTTGATAGTTGATTGTATACGGTGCAGTAAGTTAACGTGGACGTAATTTTTTGTTGCCGCGTCCTTGTCGGATACTGGATCTCCAAGTACGGATATTTTATTTCCATTCATGTTGAGTTTGCCTGTCATTGCATCACCGGATTTTTTGTATTCGCGCGTGAATATTATCCGATATCGTTGACATAGTAAGAACACTGGGTTTAATTTTTCCATTAATATCAAACAAGGCTACATTATTTTCGGTTACTCATTAATACTGACGATATCATCCTGCAATGAAAGATTACTCGTTTTAAATTTTAATTTTCCTTGCTTATCATGAAATATAACCATTTCGTTTGGATCTACATTTCTAAGATTTAGTAATTCGGATAATTCGTCATTAATGATTTTTTTTTTACACTCTCTTTATATATTCCGTCAGTGTTTTTTTTGGGGGGGGGTGGGGTGGGGTGGGGGGTGGGTTCGAGAGAGATCTCCCGTAAATATCTACCATTATACTTTAAGATCTGTTTAAAAAGCGATTACTCGTCTACACCTTTATGAGGTGGTTTGGTTGATTTTGATACAGACTTGAGTACAGCAATTAGTTCTCGGGGGCATATTGGTGGGTCTGTTATTGTCTACGTTGGTAATGTTGAATACCAGATCCTTACTTTGTGAGGACTGACATACTCGATAAATTCTTTTGTCAGGGCTAACCCGTACGAATCGAGAAAGAAAAAAAAAAAAAAAAACAGCAATTCTGCGTGGATCAATCGCGTATGCGGTCCAGTAAGTTTCGGGTCCGGTGGAATTATCAAGATTAATGATACCGATTTCAATATTGTTTGGTCTGGAAGTTAACTGATCTTGCATAAAAACACCTCTACAGTTTTTAATATTTAAATTTTAGCAGCATCAGTTAAATCAAAATTTGACATTGATGTTATTAAACCGTCCCTGGAAGTTTCAGATCTTTTACATGCCAGTGGGGGTCTCTGGTAGCCATAGACCTTTTTCGTACCTGAGTGTAGAGTCTCTGGTAGCCTTAGACCCTTTCTGCTTTTTGTTATAGATTAAATTTTGTTGAGCAATATTCTCGTTTAGATTCTGGCAGTTACATGATTGCTGAGCCATAGAAAATATTTCAAAATAATGTAACACCACCAATCTCCACTTTCCGTTTCACGCACTTCTACTGGTAGATTAGGTTACCTTACTCGCCGTCTTTACGCCTCTTAACGCGATAAGAAAAAGCTCCTCCAACCAGTAGAACGAAGGAACATTTTTTAGTTTATTGTTTCTTTACGCTTCAGGATAAAAGGACGTTCAAACTTCATTGGGACAACGATATTAAGGTATGTCCATCGATAGATATTTTAATATAATGTTCTGAATATATATATATATATATATATATATATATATATATATATATATATATATATATATATATATATATATATATATATATATATCCTTATATTTTTGTGAAAGTTGTTCATTTAATACAACACCAATGTCTTACATAATATATTGTCTGTAGAGTTTAGGGTAATGCTATTTGTTTATTCACTTATTTATTTATTCGTTATCTATCTATTTACATAGTAATTCACAATACAATGAAATCCCGAATACAAATTGCACAAGCATCACTTAAATTCATAAAGCTAGAACGTCATCTAGAAAGAAAAAAATACGTATGTTATTTATCCGATAAACAGTGTGTGTGTGTGTGTGTGTGTGTGTGTGTGTGTGAGAGAGAGAGAGAGAGAGAGAGAGAGAGAGAGAGAGAGAGAGAGAGAGGGAGAGAGAGAGTCAAATATGGAAAAGAAAACACATGACAATTAAGTTAAACAGTATAATATCGATTTGAAACTGGTCGCTAATAAGTCTTAAATTTGCAAATTTAAAACACGTGGTACATAGAGCTGGAGCAAGTTAAGCATTGGTAAGAGGTACAACTTATAAATACCTAGAACAATTTGCACATTACGGCTTACATTTTCAACTTCCAAATGGTCGGAAAGTAAACGTTCAAACATTTCTTTTCTTTTATTTACTTCTGAATATTTTTAAGTTCATGTTTCTGTATGTATTTATCCTGGTCAAATACAAGTGGCCCGTACAGTAGATTATTGTTATTAATGGAAAAGACAATTTGATTCAAACCATTGTTTAAACAAACAAATTCGCCATTGGCATAACAAGAGGATTTCATTGCAATAAATAATCGTATACATTATCGACGTCTTTGACACGATAACGCATTAAAGGTGGAAACTTTGTTTCAAACGCAATTGTTTATTTCCAAATCTGATTATAGGTTACGAAATATTGAATCAAAAATAAATATTAAACAGTGTGCATCAGGTGTTTGTTATTCAATTGTTTTATATATAATTAGATACACAAACAATGAGATAAATATATGGATCGAATAATGTTTCGGACAGCAAGATCAAATGAGTTGTATTATTGTTAATATTCCATGTTAATAATATACATACATACATATATATATATATATATATATATATATATATATATATATATATATATATATATATATATATAATTTACAACAGCGTGATGCATACTTCTTTTCATGACAAAATGATAATCTATTGATTAAACTGGTGCATAAAGCAACTTTATTAAGTGCATACAACACGTACATAAAGATTATCATTTTAAAAATTGTAAGTCTAATTTAAACAACCTAAGACAAAGCTGCTATACCATCGAACCTATTGCAGGGAATGACATAACCAAAAGGGACATAGATGATATAACCAATCTGTGATGATCTTCAGACTAATTTAAAAATAACATCATTGACTCATTATTTAATTATGATGATTGTTGTATTCTCTTCTTCTTCTTCTTCTTCTTCTTCTTCTTCTTCTTCTTCTTCTTCTTCTTCTTCATAGTAGTAGTAGTAGTAGTATTTATTATTATTATTATTATTATTATTATTATTATTATTATTATTATTATTATTATTATTATTGGATGCTATTATCGTTGATGTTGTTGTCATTTGATATTTGATAGAGTGTATTTTTCCTTTTGTCTATATGCTTAACCTAGTCACGCCAAGTTTACGGTCATAAGCATCCTAGGTATCGAATTCTAATACTTGATCAAAGATTCTTTACAACTTGTCATATATATATATATATATATATATATATATATATATATATATATATATATATATATAAAGTAACGGAAACAAAATGAACTTAAACATTTTATTTCTGTAGAAATAGCCATGTAAAGTTTTGCAAACATAACCGTTTGTTATATACATGTATATATATATTTGTTTGTCTTGTTTTTGTTTTATATTTGTCTTTGGAAAAGGCTCTTTAAGAGTCGAAAGTGCTCAGGTTAGTTAGAAATTAGTTTTACACTGTTCGTTGTTAGTTGATTGTACTTATCTTAATCAATCCCTGACACAAAATGTATGATGGCTAAATAGCTGATCTATCACGAAATGCCACTAAATATTTCATCTTTAGCAAAGGACCCATATTTTGGTTACTTCGTACGATCCCACAATATCACATGTATGGCGTGGAACCAAGATAATGAGAATATTATCAGATAAAGGTGAGACAACTTTTAAGTAGTAAAGATTAACGAGTCACTTTTATTTTTGTCAAAACTCTCCCATAAAGATTTTGCAAAATTGAAAAAGTTTGTTCCGAAATTATTGGTATGTCAGCGAATCTTTTTAAAGTGCATATCATTATTTTTTTATGTCACGTAAGTGTAGAGTAACTGAAAAGGTAGAACAATTTGATGTATTGGCGACGTTGAGTTTAATTGGATTTTGAGAACGAGGGATATTTCTAAATAGTACTATATCAGTGCACACATTGAATTTCCTCCCAAATAAAATATTTAACAAAATATATACAGTATAACTATAGTCAAATACATGCTACATTTGTATAATCCAACAAAGCAATATTGTGTGGCGACCATCAAAAACATGGTTGACAGAACAGTGTACCCTGGCTGTTTGGGATGTGGAGAGAGGTAGGGTTAGAGTCTCGCTTAGCCTAGATTGATGCTATGTACTTTCAAATGTGTTCATGTTTTTAGATATTTTGCTATTAAGCTGAAAAATGTCGATTTCTGTCAAAGCTGGGTGCAAAACGGCGCTTTTAGAACCTGTTTAGATGCGTTGTTTTACTCCAGACGGTAGGCCATTTTAAAAGGCTATGATTTCCTTTATGTACTTCACACCACAAATTTCTCTTTGTCATGGTTTGTGCTTAGGAAAAATCTGCAAACTGAGGTACAGTGATGGTCTTCAAATATGTTTTATTTATTAATTTTATTTTGAAAAATGTAATTACAAAGATTGAAATTTAATTATTAGTGCGAGACCTGTAATTGTCACTTGTTACTGTCACAAGTTGCCTCCCTTATATCATGATCAATTGCATGTCATGCAACGTATGTATTTATTTGGAAAATTATTCCACTGAAGATCCTGTAATTGTAATCACATTTATATTAATGTGCGTACCTCAAAATTCACATAGAATGAAAGAAAGTACGCATTAAATCCACATACAAAAATGCAAACCTACTTAAATTCTAAAGTAATGGTTAGTTTTCTCTCAACTGAGATAGTGAGAAGTAAAATACCGAAAACGATCTAATGACACCGTGGTTAAATTTTAACATAATTTATTTGTCTTTATAAGCATATGGAATCGGATACAACAACAGCAAAAACAACAGAAACATCACTATCATCATGGACAACAACAATAATAATATTAACAACAAAAATATAATAATAATAATAATAATAATAATAATAATAATAATAATAATAATAATAATAATAATAATAATGATGATGATGATGATGATGATGATGATGATGATGATGATGATGATGATGATGATAATAACAGACAAATTAAAAATAAACAAAATTAACATAAAAAATAAAGTAAGCAAGATGAAAATTTCGGATGATAAGTTACATGAGAAATGAGAATTAAGTGGTACGTAAAAATGGTGAAGCAAATAAATCCTCCAATTGTAAATTTTATACTTAATATATAAAGAAAGCTTTCGACCTCTGCAACAGCGTTTTATTCTGGAATATTCATTGTTTATTATTATTATTATTATTATTATTATTATTATTATTATTATTATTATTATTATTATTATTAGGTTCCCTGAGCCTAAACTGCTTCTCAACTTCAGAGAATTCTAAATAAAGAATACTGCAGCATCTGGATGCTAAACCTAAAGAAAAGAATTGCAATTATTCGAAAAGGGGGATATTTGAGAGCATATGATTTTTTAAAATATTTTGGTGATTATCAATAAGCGCTATTAGCACAAGCGACAAATGCACTTATATTTTGCTTAACTGTCTACAAAACTCTATTCCAAAAGTTGATATTAAAATATATAATTGATATTACAAGACACACTCCAACTTTTTTTTAAATCCATAATAAGCTAGTAAATATATGATGTAGAAGACTCTCTCTCTCTCTCTCTCTCTCTCTCTCTCTCTCTCTCTCTCTCTCTCTCTCTCTCTCTCTCTCTCTCTCTCTCTCTCTCTCTCTCTCTCTCTCTCTATATATATATATATATATATATATATAATACCACGGACATAACAACAAAAACAACAGCAGTAATATATTATATTGTTGTTGTTAATATTATTATTCTAGTTGTTATTGTTGTTGTCGATGATGATAGTGATGTTGCTGTTGTTTTTGTTGTTGTTGTGTCCGTAGTACTTATAAAGTACCACGATCAGAGCACACCTCCCCGCTGTTCTGTACCCTACACTGGCTATTCGATTCAGAATGAAACACAAAATTTGTTCTCTGTGCTACGTTTCACTGATGGACTCCAATCCAACATATCTATCCGGCCTCACCCATGTGTATACACCAGCAAGTTACTTACGCTCCTCTTCTGACAATCGTATACTCATTATTCCCACTATGAAAACGAAGCCATATGGACAACAGTCTTTTGCATACCAGGGCTCATCAACATTGTATGAAATTGCCTATTGAAACACAAAGACATAGTGATCCAATTCAAAAGTGCTCTTAAATCTCACCATTCTCGACTGCAAGAACATACTTAAAGACCTAAACATGTTTCCTACCTTAAATATTATCAGCATTTGTTTGTTTTCCAATTTCATGGTCTTTGTTTTTGTCTTTTGTTTTTTGTATTCATATCACTACAGATGTTGTAAAGCGCTTAGAGCTTCGAAAGATTAGGCGCTATACAAAATACAAAGTCCTCATTACTACTACTACTACTACTACTACTACTACTACTACTACTACTGCTGCTACTACTACTACTACTACTGCTACTACTACTACTACTACTACTATTATTATTATTATTATTATTATTATTATTATTATTATTATTATTATTATTATTATTATAGTTTTAGTTTTTAATTTATTTTTAAGTTCGTGGATTCATTTAATGACGAAAGCATATACAACAGAATTCAATTTGACTTAATTCAATTTAGTTCATGTTTATACAAACTTCTATAACAGCCAAAACAAGTTATATATGTCTCTGTAATAAAAACAGTGTAAATTGAAACAAAATACAATGTACATTGTAATAAAATACAATGTACATTGTAATCAAATCAGTGTACATTGTAATAAAATCAGTGTTCATTGTAATAAAGAAAACCAATAAAATGAGGGTGGTATTTGTTGGCTAAGTGTATATAGTTCAGCGGTTCTCAACCTGTGGGTCGCGACCCCGTCAAGGGTCGAACAACAATTTGCCAGGGGTCGCTTACGACCATCGGAAATGTGCATTTATACAGTTATGAACGAAAGTAATTTTACGGTTGGGTCGCCACAACATTTGGAATTGCATTAAAAGGGTCGCGGCACTAGAAAGTTTGAGAACCGCTGATATAGTTGAACCATTTAGCTGCTGTGGGCACCATTTTTGCACATTAGAAAAGATTCGTACAAGAATTTAGTCACTTTTATTCACATATAGAAGTCATACATTTCAAATACATAAATCAGCATCGGACTGTATATGAATTGTATCATAAGGTAATTTTCTAAACTCTTCTTATACAGAGCATGATAACAAGAAATGTTACTTTTCTTCTCTTGGCAGACATGACAAAAACGCTAACTAAATGTTTCAATCAACCGAATTTAATCGCTAGATTATAGCAGTTAAAGCAAAGAATACACAGGGATTATGTGTCGTTTTGCTTATCATGCATACTCTTTTTCATAGTAAAATAATTATATTGTGCTAAACACTAGACTAAAACAACTAAATTAAGGGCATGCAATAAAGACAAGAATTCATATGACAAATTTTTTCTTTATTGTATGCCCTTAATTTAGTTGTTTTAGTCTAGTGTTTAACATAATAATGTTTTTCTTATAACAAAAAGACGTTTCTCATCATGCTGAATATATATCTATATATATATATATATATATATATAGAGAGAGAGAGAGAGAGAGAGAGAGAGAGAGACAGAGACAGACAGACAGACAGAGACAGACACAGACAGACAGAGACAGATAGACAATTGTAATGGTATGATATTTTCAAAGAGACTTTGCTGCCCCTATCAACGTAGTTTGGGATAAGATGTTAGGTTAATGTAAAGAAATTATGATTTCAAAGATGTAACCCTCGTAATTTTTTTCTAGCATTAATCATCTCCTCCGTCTTCTTCTTCGTTTATTATTATTATTATTAGTAGTAGTAGTAGTAGTAGTAGTAGTAGTAGCAGCAGCAGCAGCAGTAGTAGTAGTAGTAGTAGTAGTAGCAGCAGCAGCAATAGTAGTAATAATAGTATCATCATCATCATTATCATCGGGTATTTGATGAAGTCTGTTTTCCCCTATAGTATATGTGGTCTATTATACAGCGTCAATTTACTTAATATTAAAAGGCGTCATATTTATAATCGACAGGTT
>JAQISU010000054.1:4957500-5070000 GCA_029339505.1 Unio delphinus
AGCTTTTCTAGTTAGAACATGTCAAGTGCCAAATTTTCGTCAGTGAAATCCAGTAATTAATTCGTAGGCTAGCCGACAATCAACTGTCTTGGAGTAGAGTTTGAACGGGAAGAATGTTAGTTTACCCCGGTCAGACTGTTACAATATTTAGAGTAAAAACGTACTGAGTGTTTGACACGCTTAAAATTATGTGATTCCTCACGCAGAGCTGTCAAAAATGATTGAGACAAATGATAAGGTGATATTTCGATCCTAAGTGGCATTTTTGGCATCTTGATAGACGGTTTTCAAAAGGTCCGCAAGGATAGCATTTATGCCGATTGGTCAAATGTATAGGAAAGAGGGTTGGGTCGAAACCTAGAATTGGGGAATATATTCTCTGAGTCAATGAGTTTTGAATTAGTCTAGGAAGACCTCTGCAAGAGACGGTCAGCATTTATTAGTTCCAACATAGGAGAAGACTCCGGGGGTAATTTTACAGCAGTGCCTTCGTAATAATAAGCTCAGGAAAGTCCGCCGGAAATCAAACGGCAGAAGCACGTCGAAAACACAAGGTATTTAACTCAAATTCACCTTTGTCACGATGTAATGTATATGATGTTTTTCTTTGTCATAGATGCATAATGTATCGATACTATGATACAAATAGTTCAGTATTACATTGATTTAATAACGTACTTTGATATGTTTCTTTGTTACAGATGCATGATGTGTTCATATTTTTGTATGGATAGTCGGTTTTACAGTGATTTAATAATGTATTTTTTTTAAATTCTGAATTAGCATTTTTTACCTTATATACTTAGGTAGGTAAATGGGTGGTGTAGAAAACCCGCCGTGTACATTTATGATTGGAAAGTGTTACATTAATTTGAATTTATCATATTAGTAAATATGGATTGTGTGTTATGATATATTGCCTCACTTTACGTAATGATTTACGGGAATATATGACTTTCCCGAATTCTGATGTCAATAATTAGCAGTATAGCTCTATTGATCTGAAGACTTGTGTAATATTTGTTAGCCGTATAAATGATAACACTGATAGTAAGATCTGATTGTTCGAACATGAAGACGGACGAACAATCGCAACTCTTAAAGTAACGAGATACTTAGGGCGTTTTACCCTTTTCTTTTACAAGGAAAATAGTTTGTTTGAAGTAATAGCGAGGAAGTCGGAATTCAGAGACGGAAAACAAGTTGGAAGACAGAGTTGTGTAATCCCGCTTACAACCAAAGGACAAGCAAGTCAAGACGAACGCAGAAGAGAAAAAAAAAAAAAGAGAACCAGTCGTCGAACAAGGTCATTTTGAATCACCCAACAGTCCAATGTTAAATGAACATTCGATTCCCTGATGAAATTTACTCTCAGTATTAACGGCTAACTTCATTTATTTTTATTAGTGTTTGGGATTTTTATGAATGTATCCATTATTTTAAAGCTTCAGTTTATGTATTTCTGAACTAAGTGTATTCAGAAAGAAAGAAATTGTAATTCACAGTGTCATTCTTTTCTTAATTGTATTTTTAATTAAATTCATATTTTATCTTTACGGGGGCTCGTGTGTTGTCTTGTTCAAAGTACCATCTCAGATTACTATATCCATTGACCGGGCAAATTTCACCGTAGAGATAATCTTCTAGATAACGATAATTAGTGGGAGGCGGTCTTCAAGTGTTGTTTTTCCAAGTTGCGCAATACCTCTGACCAGGCCTAGTGCAATATTGTACTAATAACACTTTGATAACCGGCAGCGCACCATTACAGAACAATATTATCTGTTTAATTACAACATTATTACCTTTTTGAGTTACAGCAATATTATCAGTTTTACCTACAATATAAAAATCTGTTTTACCTACAACATTATCATCTGCTTTACCTACAGACGTATTATCCGTTTTACCTACAAGAGCTTTATAGGTTTTACCTACCACATAATTATCTGTTTAACCTGCAAAAGTATTATATTTCACCCACAAAGCGTTATCTGTCTTACCTACAATAGAATTAACTATTTTACCTAGAGTAGTAATATGTCTTACACACGGCACTGTTGTCTGTTTTATTTACAACTCTATTACCTGTTTTACATATAGCAGTATTGTCTGTTTTACCTACAACACTAATATCAGGTTTTTAAACAACAATATTGTAATTTTTACTATACAACAATTATTATCTGTTTTGCCTACAACAGTAATAACTGTTTTGCCTACAAAAGTATTATTAGTTAGACCTACAAACGTATTATTAGTTAGACCTACAAAAGTATTATTAGTTAGACCTACAAAAGTATTATTAGTTAGACCTACAAACGTATTATTAGTTAGACCTACAAAAGTATTATTAGTTAGACATACAAACGTATTATTAGTTAGACCTACAAACGTATTATTAGTTAGACCTACAAAAGTATTATTAGTTAGACCTACAAACGTATTAATAGTTTAGACCTACAAACGTATTATTAGTTAGACCTACAAACGTATTATTAGTTAGACCTACAAAAGTATTATTAGTTAGACCTACAAACGTATTATTAGTTAGACCAACAAAAGTATTATTAGTTAGACCTACAAACGTATTATTAGTTAGACCTACAAACGTATTATTAGTTAGACTTAAAAAAGTATTATTAGTTAGACCTACAAACGTATTATTAGTTAGACCTACAAAAGTATTATTAGTTAGACCTACAAACGTATTATTAGTTAGACCTACAAAAGTATTATTAGTTAGACCTACAAACGTATTATTAGTTAGACCTACAAACGTATTATTAGTTAGACCTACAAAAGTATTATTAGTTAGACCTACAAACGTATTATTAGTTAGACCTACAAAAGTATTATTAGTTAGACCTACAAAAGTATTATTAGTTAGACCTACAAACGTATTATTAGTTAGACCAACAAAAGTATTATTAGTTAGACCTACAAAAGTATTATTAGTTAGACCTACAAACGTATTATTAGTTAGACCTACAAAAGTATTATTAGTTAGACCTACAAACGTATTATTAGTTAGACCTACAAAAGTATTATTAGTTAGACCTACAAACGTATTATTAGTTAGACCAACAAAAGTATTATTAGTTAGACCTACAAACGTATTATTAGTTAGACCTACAAACGTATTATTAGTTAGACCTACAAAAGTATTATTAGTTAGACCTACAAACGTATTATTAGTTAGACCTACAAAAGTATTATTAGTTAGACCTACAAACGTATTATTAGTTAGACCTACAAAAGTATTATTAGTTAGACCTACAAACGTATTATTAGTTAGACCTACAAATGTATTATTAGTTAGACCTACAAAAGTATTATTAGTTAGACCTACAAAAGTATTATTAGTTAAACCTACAACAGTATTTTCTGTTTCATCTACAAAAATGTTATCTGTTTTACCGGGGCCCCGCGTGGCCAAGTAGTCTAAAGCACTCACCGTCACACATCACTGCCGTCTCACCTCTGTCTGCATCGGTTCGAGTCTCGGGCTCGGCCAACGTGGGTACATAAGAAATCTTGCCAGCAGCTTCTCGTGGGTTGGTGGATCTTTCCGGGTTTATTCCGGCTTCTTCCTCCAACATTGATACTGGCCACCATGTACAACCTATGCTGTGCTGGAAATCGGTGTCAAACCATATAACAACAACAACAACAACAATCTGTTTTACCTACACCAGTATCATCAGTTTTACCTACAACAGTTTTATCCATTTTACCTACATCTTAATGTTTTGATTACCTACCGCATCGACGTGTTTTATCTACAACAGTATTATGTTTTACTTACAGCATCGTTGTGTTTTACATACAACAGCATTATCTGTTTACAGCATCGTTGTTTTACCTAAAACAACATTATTTCTTTTACCAAAAAATAGCGTTGTGTTTCACCTACAACAACATCTGTTTTACTTGCAACATCGTTGTGTTTTACCTACAACATCATTATCTGTTTGTACGTTTTACCTACAACATTATCTGTTTTACATCATCGTTGTGTTTTGCCTACAACAGTATTATCTGTTTACCAACACCATCGTTGTGTTTTACTTGCACCAACATTATCTGTTTCACCAACATCAATTTTGTTTGGTTTTACGTACCTCAACATTATCTGTTTTACTTACAGCATCGCTGTGTTTTACCTACAATAACATTATATGTTTTAACAACCGCAGCGTTGTGTTTTACCCACAACTACATTATCTGTTTTGCCAACAAAATCGTTCTGTTTTACCTACAACAGCATTATGTTTTACCAACAGCATCGTTGTAATTTACCTACAGCATTATCTGTTTTGCTTACAGCATCGTTGTATTTTTACCTACAACAACATTATTTGTTTTGTCAACACCATCGTTATATCTTATCTACAACAACATTATCTATTTTACCAACACCATCGTTGTGTCTTACATACAACAATATTATCTGTTTTACTTACATCATCGCTGTGTTTCACCTACAATAACATTATCTGTTTTACCAACCGCATCGTTTGTGTTCTACCAACAACAGCATTGTCTGTTTTACCAACATCATCGTTGTGTTTACCTACAACAATACTATCTGTTTTACTTTCATCAACATTATGTTTTACCTACAACAAAAGTATCTGTTTGACTTACATCATCTTTGTGTTTAACCTAAACGAATATAATCTGTTTCATATTTTTCGACATGACCAGTTATGTCTAGAGATCGTTTGTGTGTGTGTGGGGGGGGGGGGAGGGTGATATACTGATGTTTAAGATATGAAATTGTAATTTGTCCAGAGATGGCAATGTCTTTCTCAATGAAAATCTTTTGGTTTGGTCTCATAAGATGCATTGCATTTCTTTCTTCTTCTTTTTTATGCAACGTTATCAATGCATGAGATTGCTAGGGTTTTGTCATTTCTTCGAATCAGCTGATCTGAAGTCAGAAAAAGACTGAAAAATTAATGTTTAAATTTAATGTTTTAATGTGAAATAGACGTTAACAAGAGAGTCACACTGGATTAACTTACCTTTTGCACAATCAAGTCAAAATCAGCATCAGTTATTTACATCTTTACAAAATTGCAAAATAAACACCACTATCGCCGTGTGTGTTTTTTGTTATATCTTCCTCAAGTAATTGTTCTGTAAGGATTATAATAAGCACTGTGTTTTTTGTTGTTTATGTTATTTATATGTCCATGTTCTCGATACAGTAATAAGTACTAACTTAGAGTCTATCACCCATCTTGGTATCGATTATAGTGCAAGTCACACCGGTCATGTAGGCATTCAACACCGACAATTTCAGTAATAGGTGCCACTATTTAGAATTTGCATCTACACGCATCTATGTTCCTTGGTTGTTGTTTGTTTTTTCTTCCTAAAAGATTAATTCGCAAGGCATATTTAGAGACACTTATATATTTGATTCACACAATTTAGAGCTGCGTATTGAACCATATTGTTTCTACTTGACACTTCGCTGCACAAACTGAATACGACTGGTATACGTTAATCGTCTCAAATGACGTCACATCCTGTGTATATGCAAGGGAGCTAACAAATTAGCGGCAGGGTCTTTCCGTTTGATCTCGGAAAACAGGACAGTATTCTTTTATGAAATTTAAGTGCAAATACATAAGATGCAAATAAACAAATAGTTGGGATAGATTAAATACACAAACTACTAAATATCCTTCTATTTAAAATAAAATTATGCAGGTCTAGGATTTTTACCCCTTTAAGAGACAAGTATTCACTTCATTTGGATTTTTATTCATCCATATTCCTTTGAAATGTTCAAGTACGTAGACATGTTGGGACGAAATGAACCAAAAGGTGTGGCCAAGTACAACTGGGATTGAATGTCGCACGCTGTGCTGTCACAATGAAAGCTACACATCTTGATAAACAATTTTGTACTACCCTCGATTGTGACGATTAATAACATTCCACTCAACGCACTCTTATGTTTTTACCCAGGTTTTTTAGTACATGGCCACACTTGTAAAAGTAAATAGCGATAGATAATATTTGTCTGGAAGTTTCTTGGTGAAAGTACAGGGACAGAGCCGTTCAATAATCATAATTGAAAAGAACTTGATTAAAGATAATTGGTGTTAAATTTTAAAAGAACAATTTAGATTTAATTTAAAATGAGTAAATGTGATATGTGCATTGTACTAGAGGCATCTGAATATGAAATAATTTTCAGTAAATGCATTTGTAAGAATAATTCTAATTTTAAATTTAGTTACGCTTTACTTTGAATGAAAATGAACTATGTTTAACGGTAAAATTCAAATCATGTACAACTGACCAATATTTAGAAATTCTGAAATTTTAGTATACATTTAATTTTATATTCATAGAAATATTGATCTTCTCAACGAAACGCATACTTGCCATTGATAAAAGAACATATTGATCGAAAGGGCTAATATGTCTGAAATTCACACGCGCTCGCATTCACACCTAAATTGCACAAGAACAACTCTGCGGCATTTTGAGATGACGAGACTGTCATTTTTTTCAAATCGAATTTTATGTGATTGTGATTTGGATTTTTACCGTAACTTTTTTTTTTTTTTTAAATCAGTGATGTCACTACGATGTCTGCACTTCACTGTGTCAGGTTATGGTGATGTCTAGTACTGGGGCGTCGTGCCGCAGACATGTAGAAATCATGTCCCACCCAGTTGCGTTATCCTGACACCACGCCAACCAGTCCTATAACTAACCTTACACTCCTAATGCTGAGAGCTAAGCAAGGCAACTGATAGTACCAATTTTATAAGTCTTTGATATGACTCGGTCTGGGTTGAAACCATCGACCTCTCGCATCCGAGTCGGACGTTCTAATCACTTAAGTCACTCGAGCTGTCAAATCTAATTGTAAACATTACTTCAGATGATTACAAGGATGAAATTAGATAACAACAAAAGAAACACCTACTAATGCGTAGTGTGTGTGTGTGTGTGTGTGTGTGTGTGTGTGTGTGTGTGTGTCTGCGGGGGGGGGGAATAAAACTTTAGTGACCCTCATCTTTGCCCATCAGACAAAGACAAGAGGATATCCCCATGACAGTAAATGGCTCCCATTCATTCATTCATTCATTCGTTCGTTCGTTCGTTCGTTCATTCATTCATTCATTCATTCATTCATTCATTCATCCATTCATTCATAACAGAAAAATAGTAAAGACACGATAATGAAAGGAACAATATAAAACCCCAAACTCGTACATATACTCGCACAATTGCACATATAAATTACAAACTCGTACATATACCAATATGCATATTTTTGTGTACGAAATCATGTACCAAATAAAATATAAATCGATCATTCTTATATTTTCTTACAATTATCAAATTTGAGATATCGTCGAAAATATACACCAGGTTGTACGAACAACTATATATTCAAAGCTGTGCAGTCAAGTTATCCGTGTGGCAACCCAGTGGGATTCTTTTAAATTCGTTGATTCATGTATGCTTCCTGCAGAAAACAGAGCAGCAAATATAATAAGTTTTTGTAGATTTCGGGGTCATTGAGTCTACATGTGTATGGGAATTCCTAGTAAGTGCTGAACAAGTTCTCTCAGAGATATTATGAAGATATGCACCAAGAACAATACCAAAATTATTGACAATGTGCGATTAAAATAGGTCCGTCTTTTTTTTTTTTTACATGTTTTGAACACGAAATAAGCATATGAGCAAAATAACATCAGTGTATGAAATATTGCAGTATTGGCAATTAAGAAGTGTCATGCTGTATGGAGTTACCTGAAAACTGATACAAAGTTTGACCGTTTTAAGCTCTTTGTTTGACCTAGGTATTTGTGCATTTTTTAATTTTAGAAAGGATGAATTAAAGCGATTATCCTCAGATTTATATATGGTGTTCCATACAGTGTGTTTCCATTCATTCTTAGCCGGAAACGTTTTATTGTGCAACAAATATAAATATAGTCATTCAAGTCGTATTTGTGAAAAATTCTATATAAAACGGGACTAAATTGCATGTTTCATACAGCCATTCCTGCAAAGAAAGGTTTACAATCTAATTACAAGTATTCTTTCAGACAACGTATTTACAGGCATATAACATAATTTGCAATGGAAATATAGTTTTCTTTTCTCAGTCTCAGGGACAATTCTATTTAGTCCCAAGTGTCCTGTGTTTACCAGTAAAGTATTAAAAGTATCAATAAAACCAATGGCATGCAAACAAGTATCCCGTGTTTCGTACACAGCGTCTAATGGCTGGTTACTGTTTGGCCGATGCAGTTATCTGAATGTATACGCCTTTATAGTGATTTTTAGTGATAATCCTACTGTGGAACATGTACACTGGCTGCTGGCAAAATGTTTACTGTTTAAAAAAAAACAGGACCCCACTATACCAGTTAACTGGAGATAATCAAAATTACAACTGGTGTATTTGGTGTCAGACATGTTACTGGAAAAACTGACATATCGCCACTTGTCAATCATGCCAATCAATTAACCAGTCGGCGAAAGTAACTTTGACACACCTCCAGGCATTGCTTTCATCCGCCATTTTCCTCCAACAATGTGCTTATGGCAATAATGAATTGATTATGATAAGTATGTACAATTTTTTTCAATGACTTGTTGATTTCTCTGTCGAAAAGGGTGAAAAGAAGTCAGTATGAGCCTAGTAATTCTGATAGTCAATACTCAGATTGTCTAAATGGAGAAATTAAATTTATTCCTTTCCTGAAGATTGGCAAAACTTCGATTAATAAAGACTTGTTTGTGGTCAGCTGGATATGGAAACAATTGATGACAGTTACATGTTTGTTTGCATAAACGTAAGTTGAAAGTACTTCCCGTCAACGTCTTGAGGACGAAAAAAAGAAATTGAAATTGAAAAATACATGTTTTAAAAAAGTTTCTAGAATATGGGAGGACAACCCCGTAACTTGTGGTTTTTAATGTATATTTTTTTTCTTGTATAGGATGGACTTAACCCTAGATTTCATTATTTTAAAGTTTGAAAATTTACATTTTAATGTTGGATCGTCCAAAAAATAATAATTTCTCGTCTCGATCTTTCAAACACTTGATTAAATCTTTACTTTCTCATGGTGCCTAAAACACAAGCCATATAAAATAAATAAGGATAAGATTATTTACTAAATACATTAGTGTCTTTTGCAGCGAATTTTCGTTTTCATGAATAAGTACTCGAGCAGCTCTGAAATTGATTTGTATTATTACTGAAATAGACACTTAGGTTAATATTATACGAACTTTAACTACAATTATAAATTGTATAATTTATGTTACGTTGTAATTTTACATTTTTAAGAATAATGGCAAATCATTTTTAAAACAAATAATCACTCAAACTGAAAGATTTCTCTGTGCCAAAAAATGCATGTTGTGTTTATCAGATGTTAACAGGTTGTCATGTCACGTGATTGGTAGGCGTAGCGATCTATATAATCTACCGTAAGGTCAATTAGTAATTTATCCTACACGATGCCGATTATTGTTATATGCTATATACCATTGTCTAAAAATTCTTACCAATGAGCCAGACATAACTAGTTAACGATATGGTGAATCTAAACAATATCCATTCAAGCAATTCAAGTTTGAAACTGCATTTTTTAATCATGATAAAAACTTGCTTCTTTTATTGAGCAAAGCCAATTACCACCGTAATTTATCATTTAAATCAATGAGTTTTATTGAGATTCAGAGATAGGGAATTATGATGACTTACTTATACTTCCCCTGAATCCGGTAGATAGCGCAGCCGAACAACTCAGGTCCATCAAATAAAAAAAAAAGATTATCTTATCCATGCCTTACTTATTCTTTCATTGCATACACTCATTTTACTGCTATATTATTTTTTGTTGACAAAATATTTAAGTATTTGTCATTATTAACATGTAATATATATTACAAATAGCAACGCCTTTAGTTCGATACATAAGATGCATTTATCTTTATATTTTTAAATTAACCTAAATGATTTAAATTTATTACAACGTGAGAGGCAAAAATAATTTAATGGTGATCTTTGGACAAATGTTAAGAAAATGCACATAATTTGTATGCAAGAGAGGCAAGATTCCTTCCTTCCTTCCTTCCTTCCTTCCTTCCTTCAATTATTTATTTATTTATATTTATTTATTTATCTTTTTATTTATCTATTCATATATTATTTTGTTTACTAGAACTTAATCTGAGAATGGAAAACCTTTATGACTGTAGTATCGAATTTTGATGTATTGATAGTAATCGTTGGGATTTCGAAGTCATACAATTAATAATAATAATAATAATAATAATAATAATAATAATAATAATAATAATAATAATAATAATAATAATAATAATAAAACTAAACAGCTTATTGTCCTTTCAAACAATGTTATCATTATTCTGAATCACATACAAGTTATAAAAAGACGGTATGCAGTACAGGTGTAACAGGGAGGTATTCAATATATATATATATATATATATATATATATATATATATATATATATATATATATATATATATATATATATATATATATATATATATATATATATATATATATATATATATATTTCTTTCCGCAAGGCGTTTTTTATTTTTTATTTATTATTTATCAAGATTGATAATGTATTTCAAGTTTAAGCACGGATCTTAACCATTCTTTAATACAGATTGTCGCTAACAGAGCCAAGTTTACTCATTTTGGATTTTCTTTACAATTTAACAATTTGATAAGCATGCAGTAGACATCATGTATAAATAATTATGTATTTTTTATCAATATGCATACGCATTTACTAAGGAAACTTTGCATTAAGATATGTCTAGAAATGATAGAAAAGAGCGAAACGAATATAATCTTTAGAAACGAGACTTCCAACATATATTTAATTTTAATTTGATTTTTTTTTATTCCAATTTGTTGTTGATTACATTCTACATGTATAATTAAAGTGACAACATTTAGTAAGTATACTATATTGAATGTATTCCATTCATAGGCTAAAAGATGTTTAATATATTTTACAAAAAAAATTTAATTTAATATAATATTAAATTTGTTTAATGCTAAGAGATTTGCCTAATATCATTAGATTCATTGAAATTCAAGTAGTAACGTGTCTAGTCGGTACAAATGTAACTGTGGAAGCTTTATCTTTCTACTAAAATGTATAACTAGGATATATTTTTTCTTCTTATTCCTAAATACTATTTTCTATTTTAAATAATATCACGGATATAATAGGCTCTTATTTGCTTTAATCAAAGGAAGAATATTTCTTTTATGTTATTCGAAGAACGGAGTTTGTTTTGAAAATATCACGAATCGGCCACTCCTCCACACCCCAACCCCCGTGGTTTAGAAAACGATTGAATTTCTAATAAACTGTATGAGAAATTGGCTGAGCCTAGTTATATCATCCCCGTTTGTCGTCGTCGTCAACATCATCATCATCATCATCATCATCATCATCATCATCATCATGAGCTTCAAGACATGCAATTACTTAGAAATTATCGATCTGCATAAATGGCTTATTATCCCTGGACACAAGCTTTTCTTCGCCATATTGTCTTCTCCACTTTGATTGCCTCATTCTTTTGTTGTGGAAAATACTCACTGTGTCAAAAAATCATAGTATTTCATTTTTAAAAAAAATCACAATTGGCCTTTGCTAAGGATTTTAAATTCGCCACTTTAACCCGAAGTCTCATTGTGAAGCAAATAGACGCATCACAACATCCTGTCTGTAAGAATGGGTTAGGAGTGCAGGCAGGAAATTAATTGAAAAAGGGGCGACAGCCAGCGTTTGAATTGCATGCGCTGGAGATAAAGTTTCTGATAAATGGATAAAATGTGCATACTAATTATTGCGAGGAAGTATCACATCTGATATACTTTACCGTCTAAGCAATACTATCATTTATTAGCAGAACGTTTCCTCGTGGGCTTTAATACAGGGACCACCAACTGTGAAACTTAAAACAGAATCTCCACTTCTTTGATATAGGAAGCTTTTGATATACAGATCTATCTATCTATCTATCTATCTATCTATCTATCTATCTATCTATCTATCTATCTATCTATCTATCTATCTATCTATCTATCTATCTATCTATCTATCTATATATAGACACACACTTCTTTGGTCTGCATATGAACCGATCAAAATCTTGAAAAAGATTGTTTTCATCAGGCTTTTGTTTTAAAATTATTCTAAGTGTAGTAGTGGTAGTAGTAGTAGCAGTTGTTGTTGTAGCAGGAAGATGTAACAAGCTTTGGTAGTAATATTTAAACAAAATCTCGTACAGTGCATTTGCGGATTATTAGAAGTACATTTTCGTGATTTTTTGTTGTTGTTTGCCTTTACTTCTTTTTGGGTTATATTTTAATTTGTTGGACTTCATCATAGTCACTGCTTTAAAAAAATATTTTTTTATAGGAAAACAAAAACAAAATCCCACAAAAATATGAGGTCAACAATCAAATCTAGTTTAGAAAACGCCTTTTTAGGAGAGTTGCTTGCCCAATTCAAATTATTTTTTTTTTTTCAGATTTATTTTGTGCTGCGAGGGCACGCTGAAGTATAAATACCGGAATTACTTCGAAATGTCTCCGATCTAAGAATTTCAGTTTTATATCCTATCTTAGTTTAGCTAACATAATGTATATTAGGTGTGAATGAGACACACTATCTGGCATATGCTAACGTTTATGATTCAAATCAAAGCCGTAACAATTTTACTTAATGTAATACTTATACTATATACGTTTCAAATTCGAATACTTTTCTCAGTTTTAAGCTGCACTGTTTTGCGGCCGGATCCTTTTGAAACTAAGTAATACGAGGGATATACTTGACGAAAAATATTTAGATATCTTCAGTCATGTATTTGCCATTAGTATTCATTCATCTGATGCTATTGCGATTAATTAATTTTTTTTTTTTATAGCTACTTGTTTTGGTCTGAAAATATGTGCATATAATCCCCAAGAGTTTTAGTCTGAAGATAAACAGTATCCGTACGAAATCAAAGCGATTATTTTCGAGAATATAAGACATTATCTGAGATATCATATTAAGCTATTAAAATTAATATGCTACTTACGCCAAATCCGTAAGAAAATACTATTGTAAACTTATGTGTAATGTTGCTCACAACTGTTTAAAACTGAAGCAATACACTAAAAGTGAATACATGAATTACCGTCCGTTTTACAGCTGAGCCCATCCCTTTCTTGCAAATGCATATATGGCAACACATTTTGGATAAAAGAGTGCAAACGTTAGGCAATATCTAGCTTCAAATCTGCGATAATCTGCATAACCAATCCGAGTATATCTTTTAATTACATGATTTTTGTAACTTGTATATTTGAGCTATGTATTAAGAGTGAAACTTATATTGTGCACGAATCAACTATAACAGAACAACATCACAGTAAAGTCTAAACATTGCCTTTTCTTGAAGCTGGGGTATGAAACATGAAAAAGTAAACGTGACAAGGCGTTAAATTACAAAATTCGAAACAGTCAGACGAATAAATTGTTGCAAAAGAGTGCCTTTTGCAGTTTTCTCGAACACGCAATATAGAGAGAAATGAATTCTTCTTAAGCCTCTCTAGAGGTCGGCGATTCGTGCATTGAGAACTTGAATTGATGACATCTCAAAAATGTTGGATTAAAGTGAATTTGTTGAGCTCGTACATTCCATCGTCGAAGAGGTATGTTCGAACCTCAAAAAAGCGAAATATTTACACGCAATGGTTCTTAATATTGGCTTGCAAGGTAGTTCGAGTCACGAAATGGAAACCACTCGTGATGGAAGGCTCTGTTACGCGTAATGGAGGTCTCGCTTACACGCATTATAGATTTGATTAAAAACTCCGTTCTGTTTGGCTTATTCGAGATTGTGCAATCGAACAAAAGTTTTCACAGCATGGCTACAATGGCTTGCCGTATGTATCTGTATCTACCATTGACCTCATTATTATGATCTGAATTTGTATGTATATCATGTACATATGAGAAAGTGCTATAAACATGTTTCAGAGTTAGCAAGTCATAAAAAACACACGTAATGATAAATAGCTAGCAAACAATATACCCACCTACTTTTCTTTTTTCGTAGATAAACATGCTAGCAAAATACAAGGTTTAGAAGCACGTGCATGATATGTACAGAACACGAAGTTATGGCTAATGGTGAGAAATACAGTACAAAGTAATAAAATTGATAATTGAGACACTTTTGAATTCTTGTATAAACGGAATGCATATTTTGCGTAATAATCTGTGTGTTATTGTTTTTGTGTGTATTGATGGTATAGAGACGCGAATTCATTAGAGTATAAATTTTATCCACCACTCCAAGCAATATGTGAGTTCCAAATAGTATAATGTTGTTATACCAACCCGTTCATGTGGTGATAAGATAACACAATTTTCACACAAATACACCCTTATAAGGATATACCAACACTAAAAAAAAAAAAAAAATATTCACTGACATAATAAGACTAAAATGTGTGTGTGTGTGTGTGTGTGTGTGTGTGTGTGTGTGTGTGTAATTTGGATTTTTAACGTAGCTTTAAAAATATTCCAGTCATATCGCAATGTCTACAGTGTGTCAGTTTATAGTGATTTCGAGCACTGGGGCATCATTCTACAGACATGCATCATCATACCCCACCCAATCACATCATCCTGACACCAGGCCGAACCATTTTTTTAATTTATTTCTTCAAAAAATTTGTTTTACTAAAAAAGTAATATTTTCATTCTTCAACATTATTGTTAAACGATTTCAAGTTCAAATTAATTTACGTAAAACATGATGTTGCTTAAATTTAAAATAATCTTTCAATCTTAATTACGAATTTGCTAGTTTCTCTTACCCTTGAGGGCTATACCACTATACCACTATTATTTTTAAGCTGTGTATTAATTACATCAATGGTTCTTTGATGTGCTGTGACGTAGAACGCAAATTTAAATCATTGGAGAACTTGAACTATCCTCACTATTTAATCTGATGGAGTCCACACACTTCATTTTTCACCTCTGCTGAGTAACGAGCAGATCGTTATATCCGAAACTCCGCGCTACGCCTGCCTCAGTTACTGACGGTGTCAAAATAACATAAACTGTAATACTTTTTAAGAGTTTCATGCTCAAGGGGAAGCAACTACGATAGTGCTTCTACCTTCAGACCAATTTCGTACTTGTGTGTAGTCGTGTCGCACTATACGAGTGTTTGGGCGTCAGAAATATTATCGCCAGAACTCCGATTTTGATTATTTGACATATTTTAGTGGTGAAATATTGCAATGCGTGTGAGATGATGCTGTCTGTATTAGTGTTGCCACGTCTCTACAAGAGTGGACTGAAGAAAATTATTATTCTCGCTAAAATTCATATCTCTGCACTATCTATCTATCTATCTATCTATCTATCTATCTATCTATCTATCTATCTATCTATCTATCTATCTATCTATCTATCTGCCAGTCTCTATCTCTCTCTGTCTGTATGTCGGTCCGTCCGTCCGTATGTATGTATGTATGTATGTATGTATGTATGTATGTATGTATGTATGTATGTATGTATGTATGTATGTATGTATGTATGTATGCATGTATGACTATAATACTCACAAGTTTAGTTCAGTGTTGATTCATCTCTTTAATATTTTCAGATAGTAGCCATTCATTATTTAATCTGATAACGCATTTAACCTCTGTCTTGCTTATAAAAACAAAACAGTTATGCAAAATATACTGATACGTACATTTAGCTACTTTATCATGTGTATACATTTAAAATCTCATGATTTAAAAACAATATGGTCTTTATTTTAACCCAAATGTTTTGAACGAAGAAAACGAAAAAGGACCCCTAAACAAATACATACATCTTGACACAACCATAAAATTTGAAATTCTTAAAATCGGGAAATCGGGATGTATTTAATATGCAGGTGTAACTTTGTGTTTTTACTCACTGTCGACTGCCATCCGTACCCTTCTATAAGCATGAGTTCTACATTTTCAGGGTTAACATTTCTGCATGAACAGTTTCATTTCTGTTAGTATTTTTCCCCACAAGGTCGCACAGACCAAAACTATATTCCGTATAAGGAATGTATTTATGAATAAAAGAGTTAGCCAAATCTCCATTTAAGGAGCTCTGTATGTATGTTACCTTATATGTACAACCGTTGTCTACTAGAGGGACGGCGGATCGATAGACTTGATCTATTTCCAGGTTCATTAGAGCTTTTGTGCAAGAACATTGTTGGCATTCTTAATTTTTTTTAAAAAAATGCGACTGTAAAACATTAAATATTAGACAATGTATGAACAATGCTCTAATTACAGCAACACATTGAATATTACACTTAGTATGCATACTGTTCTAATAAAAGTAAAACATTCTATATTACACTAGATATGCAATTCACAATGCTCTAATGAGGGTAAAAATATATGTTATACAAAGTATGCACTATGGGTCCAATAAGTGGCTGGCAGGAAAGCATATTGAATTCTTTTTATAGGAGAAGAAAATTATAAATATTTATACAAATGTGCATAAAATACTTATCTACTAGTATAATAGACCTAAAGTATGTAATTCTATTTACGATTTGTTTCTTTGCTTCGGTTTGAATACAACCCATAAATCACATATTACATAATAGAACAGAAAATGGTTGTAAGCATATCTTTGTGATGCGATTCACGCTGGATAATAATTTTGATCGAATCATCATAGTACATTGCTTCGATCGTCAGATTAAAATGTTAATGACAAATTATGCTTCGCTCCTTTTCAAGTCCAGGTTCGTGACACGCGTAAGAAGACATATATGGTTTCAGGGGTTATTCGGTTCATTATCGCTACAAGACAACTTTAGGCCACCGAGATAAGTTGTAAGTAGTGTAAACCATAAACGTTCATTTTTTCCTCAGTTTGGCGCGTGCACGTGTTTTTGTTCGGAAAACTATTTTTTTCCACAGAGTTAATTTATGCTGATTAGTTGTCAGTAATAAAAAGGTTATGACGATAACATTATTCATGGTGGAATGGTGCCGTGTGTCACTTCTAATGCATATTTAAATTGCATACATACATACATACATACATACATACATACATACATACATACATACATACATACATACATACATACATACATACATACATACATGGGGAAAGTATTTTTCGTTTTGAATTTAAGCTGGTTTATGGCACAGTTATGCTTTGATGGGTACAAAAACAATCAAAGTAAACTGTTTTGCCCAGGGATACAACACAACAGTCTGGATGTATCCGATAAAATGATGCGAACCCACTTCTCTGTGGTCGGGAGTCTGATTCTCTGCCTGAATTATCGCAATTTGGTTCTAATAATTACAATATTAAGTACTGTATGCATAATAAGTAAATGTAATGGGAAAAAAGTATAAAAAAAACATCATATCTTATTGTATGGACCAGTGTAATTGCAAAACCAAATGACTCCTTTCAATCAAAAAATCTATTATTTTATAATGAATGCCACATTACCTTTACTATATCGATACACTTTAAAGTATAATTCAATAGTAATTCATGCCGATTCTGTAGGAAAAGTAGTTTTTAAGTGTAGTATAAACATCGGTACTACTTCAACTTGAACTACTGACAATAAATTCAATCACAAAAATTCCATTTTGAAGGTTAGGCCCATCCCAGTATTTGTGAATGCATATCTTTGACCTAAATAGGAACACACCTATCGTGTCTCAGATGTCTCTATTGCCTAGATCGTACCTGTAGACAACACGGACAAGCAAATAAACCTGCCGCAGTAAGTTAGGGTAATCTACATAATAGTGTGACAACATTTATCTGATAAATTAATGATTCATTCAGTAAATAAAAAAAAGTGTTGCTTACTTAAAATAGAATAGTTCAACCTTTTCCCCAAATATATACAGAGATGAAATATATTGCTCGATGTTTTAGATTGTAAATCATGGACTAATTCCAAGAGGCGCTTATATTCAACTGTACAAACTCTCTTGCAGAAAGCGTACCAAAAAAACTATAGATGTGTATATGTGTTATACATAATGAGTTACTTAATGATTGTTGATTGAATTTAAAATTAAAATAAATTCAATTTTTCAAATATAAATAAACAATTAATACTGGTTAAATGGTTAAATGTAACTCACATTCTCTCTCTCTCTCTCTCTCTCTCTCTCTCTCTCTCTCTCTCTCTCTCTCTCTCTCTCTCTCTCTCTCTCTCTCTCGTTATTGTAGGGTTTAACGCAATTTTTCAGCTCAAGATAGACTATATATGGCGGCCAGTATAAGTGGTGGTGAAAGAACACTGGAAACCCCCGGAAGAACCACCGACCCACAAGACATTTCTAACAAGCTTTCTCGCGTACCCACGTTAGCCAAGCCTGAGATTCGAACGCGCGCAGACAGATGTGAGATGGCCGTGATCAGGAAAAGTGAGAGCTTTAGACTACGAAGATTGAAGAATGAACAGTTTTCATTCATTAGAATAACAAACTGCACTTACACATCTATTGTACGATGGTAAATCTTACAAGGAATTGCCTCTTTCAATGGCTTGATAAGGGCTGTCAAGAAGATTCCACAACATAGTAACTCAATTGCAGTTTGATCGTGACTCATAGTCAGATGGTCAGACTGCCCTGGGAACTTGCCAAATCATAAACCACCCGTTAAGAGCCTTTGACAAAATTTTTTCATGATTCCCAGACTTCTACAGGTTATTTGTATGGTTCATTCATTTCGAAACTGTTAATAGACTAAAAGGACTAGCTGTGACCTTTCAAGAAAGTTTAAGACGGTTCTATTTTAAAAAAATATGACATAAACTTTGTTTCGGATTCTGCTGACATGTCATAAATAAATCGTTATAAAAAAAATTAACTGGACTTACGAGTTTTGTTGTTAAATAATTTAAAATGGTGTTGCATATAAAGCAAAGAATAAATTACTTCTAATTACGTTGCTTTGGCTGTAAACACGTTTAAACGTGTGTAGAAAATGAGGAGATCGCTTCGCTTATCAAATAAATAGATAAATTAGTTTTTTTTTTTAAAAATACAGATAAATTAATATGTCGATGGATCGTACGTTTACGTGCTCTCAATCAATGAATCGATTATTAAATGTCTCGATATAGAACAAGAAAGAACTTGTTGTCAATTAAGTATTCTTCGTCGTTCGTTCATTTGTTCCTATTTCATGTTTAGTTTAAAAAAATGCATGGAGGTGCGATCGTTGAATTGTTTTAATGGCTTTCTCAAAATGAACAAGATCCAGACAAATCAGATGAAGAGTTTTGGTAGATGAGTAGATATTTCAAAATCACATGCTCATACCAGATTTATTTCCATATAATTTGCATCAGAGTGAAATGTACAGTCTCCGTCAATAGCGGTATAATAAAATCGTTTTGTTGTTGTTATTTTAGGGTTTAAAGCCATTTTCAGCACAAGATAGGCCATACATGGCGGCCAGTATAAATGGTAGAAGAAGAACCAGGGAAAACCCCAGAAAGAACCACCAACCCAAAATAAACTACTTGCAAGCTTCCTCACGTACCCGCACTGGCTGAGACTCGAACCAACCCAGACAAAGATGAGATTGCCGTTTTCCGTAACGAGGAGCGCTTTAGACCACTCGGGGTCCCAAATCGTTTTGATTACGAGTTCCAGAAAAAGAAAATGGAAAATAATAGTAGTAGTTAACATTTGGGTTATACCATAGAAACGGGACTTTTTAAAGAAATTCAACACTATCCCAAATAAACAATCATGAAAGACATGAAGGAAAATACATAGAAACCGGGAAAACTTTGTAGTTTTTGAAATATAATATCTTTCACATGCATCATTTGAAACATCATTTAAACGCTGAATTATATCCGACAGAAATGCACATTATGCTATGCAAATACATTTTCACAATGATTGTACTCTAAACGATGTACACGGATGTTTCTTTTAATCAGGTGCAGTAATCGTTGAATTAGCATTACAGTGTTGCTTCGCACGTACACTCCGAGGATGTGGTAATGTGCCGTATGCACCCGTATAAACGTCCCATAAGAACCAATTTATTAATGAGAAACTTCGTTTTGATCCGGTCTAAATGTTCCGCAGTTACTACAAGAGACTTAAAATCCACACATTTACCGGTTATTGTTGATGCGTTCATCTCTCGACGTTGTGATATTAAATCAGGCTTTTTTTCTTCTCACAATCGTAATCCTCACATTGAAATTTTCTAAAATCAGAACAGGAATTAAAATATCCTTTTTCTGACATACTATTTGACATTAAAATCAATTACAAATAAACGTTAATGGACGTGTCTTCTTGATATATGGAGAACACGCGTGAAATCAAGCGGGCATATATGGTACATGATCACAGTATTTTCAGTGACGCAAAATTCACGAAATAAAAGTGACAAACTTTTCTTTAGGTCATCAGTCAGGGTGAACTATCGTCAGTGTTTGACTCCTTAAGTGATTTCATTGAACAACACGTGAGTAATTTAAACAGCACATGGTGCATTGACTATGTGGGTTATGTACAATTTCATTGATAAAGATGAGGTCACATTGTACAGGCCAGGCCTTAGGTTGTGCGGACCCAAGGCAGCAAGTGATAAGCGCCCCCAAACCCAAAAATTAAAAAGAAAAAACAAATTGCAGTTTGAATCAGCGCTTGGCCCAAGGCGGTTGCCTCATTCGCCGTGCCATAGGACCGGTTCTGCATTGTATATATACTGTGTTTGTGGTAGTTTCTGTATCTATAAATTGATGTAGCCGTTTTCACTATTGTTGGTAATGCAGACAGGGGTGCCAACTAGCCACATTTCATGTTACTGATACTTTACAGTTTAAAAAAAAATAGCGGGGTTAAGAAAGGCTGCCTCTGCGTTCTATGTTTAGGCGGCATTAAATACTAAAACTTATTTTTACACTACGTAGTTAGTAAATTTGTATCGTTTGTACGTGAGCTTCGATAAGGAATTAAAACGTGTAAGCATTCTCCCTATGTTAACTTTAATCGAAAGAAATTAAATTCTTTAGCATAAATCAAAGTGGCCCCTGTTAATTAGACTAATACAATTTATCGATATAGCTAAACTGAACTGCTTTTTATAAAATTAAACATATCATAGAGTCGATGCTGGGATATCATTGAGGCTGACAGTGAACAAGTAGGCAAGGGATCTGCTGATTTGAATCCCTAGTGAGAGCCCAGGGGCCAAGTCCCAAGAACATTTTGCAATGTAAACGCATAACATCTAAATGTAAAGAAAACTTGATCAGGGAAACGTTTTGGTTGCATTGCGCTCATTGTTTTAATTTGTTTTTGTTGTTGTTTTTTTGTGTTTTTTTAAGGAGTGGGGGGAGGGGGCGGTAAGTTCCAGTTAGCTGTTTTTACTATGTCATAAAATTGTTATTATTATTGTTTATGCAGAATAGAAACATGGACATCTTTGTTTCGAATGACTTGATCCATTTTAATTTCTTAGATTTTCACAAGTAGAAATATTTTCAGATAGTTTGTTTGAATGCGTTACGTTTTAACCCAGATTTACAAAAATAGTGGAGTTAATAATATAAACACAGATAGTGGCGCAGTTCGGTTTCGGTGCAAGTTCGATGCATTTCTACAATTCAATGGCAAAAATAACTTCAGTATCGTCATGCATTTTGTTGTTAGAATGTGTTACATTTTAAATGTGCTATTCTTGTTAAATATCGTTTCATCTGCTTTATCGCAGAACCTAAATGCTCCAGTGCGTGGGTTCGATCCCCGGCCTTGTCATACCAAAGACTTACACAAATGGCACTAACAGCTGCCTCGCTTGGCGCTCAGCATTAAGAGGTTAGTGTTAGGACTGGCCGGCCTGGTGTCAGATTAATGTGACTAGGTGGGACAGCATACTACGTGTCTGTGGCATGATGCCAGAGTCGCAGTACGGGAGTTGCCCAGAGATGGTATAGAAGAAGAATAAAGTATTATATATGTTTCTTGTTTGTTTGTTTTTTTTCTCCCTCAAAGATTAATTCGCAAGGCATATTTAGAAACACTTAATTTGTGTATATTTTTTTTCACACAATTTAGAGATTAGACCATCTTGTTTCTACTTGACACTTCGCTGTACAAACTGAATACCACTCGTATACGTTAATCGTCCAAAATGACGTCACATTCTTTTTATATGGAAGGGAGCTAACAAATTCGCAGCAGGGTCTTTCCGTTTGATCTCGGAAAACATGACAGTATTTTTTATCAAATGTAAGTGCAAATACCATAGATGTGAATACAAAATTAATTCGAATAGATTATATACACAAACCACTATATATCCTTCTATTTACAATAAAATTATGCAGGTCCGGGGTTTCCTCCCTTTTAAAGTTGAATGCACCGAGCATTAAGATTTTAACACATTTAGACCAGGGGAGTATTTGGGAAATATTATTTCAACATGTATTCTTAATTTCTTTCATATCTTCATTAGCTCTAATCCAGTTTGCGTTCAATTTTCACTCCCATCCAAAAATGTTCACAAATAAAGTGGTAAGAGCTTCAAAAAGATGTATGTCGGCTTTGCATACAATAATATGATTATGAGGATGCGGGGTAATTTACCTTTCAGCGATTTATCAATTATCATTAGAATAGTAAAGTAACACGTGACTATTATAGATGTTCTGGCGTTATTATTGTTTAAGATAATGTTGCCGATAATGTATTGGATATCAACTACCCTTGAGAATCTGAATATTGTTCAAAATGGTGAAACTGGGTCCTAGTGACACACTTTTGATTCCTTTCTGTTGAATGTCCTAACGTCAAGCAAGAGTTGTGAGATACTGTCTACCTAGGCGACGATATGCCAGACTTGACCTAAACTATCGCAATCTTCATATGTGTTTACTCTGAAGTAGATCATTAATAAAGTTGTTACATGACTGTATAATAAAAATGACTCGGCCGGGGATCAGACCCACAACCCACAACTTCCGCGGCGGACGCTCTAACCACTAGACCACCGGAACGGTCTTTGTCACTTGTAAAATAAAAATAATACAGTTTTCGTAAATTAAGCTTATCATTGATATAAAATCTTTGTTTGAAAACGGAATGGTTATCATCTATATAATTATCTTTGCTGTATTATTTTTACAAAAAATGGGGGGGGGGGGTGTTATTGGTTTGACGGCTTATTTTAATGGCTTCATGATACTGCGGAAATTGGAAGCTAAGTGGATAGCACAAAAATGCTTATATTCAGCCGACCAGGACTGCATGGATGGGTATCAACGCGAGCCTTCGATTTAGAACCCTACGCTCGACTAATAGAGCTATCCTGATTTTTTTTTGTTCCATTGACCGAAGAGATGTCTCTTTCAGGCTAAATATTTCTTCCTATTTCAGCACGCGAGATGTCTCAAAATGTTGGTCTGTTTCAATGAAATTCAATTGCGTTGCATGCACAGTTGATTTAAAGAATTCATTTTAAAATCTTTTACAGACCATAATCATATCAGTAGTCAAAACGTATATTTAAATGCTGGATCATAAAAGGCTATGATTTAAAATACTTAAAAATATGAATCACAAACAATATATGTTAACAGTAAGAGACAGTGAGTACCTCATTTACACCTGGCCACGTGGCTGTATTACTCATTTTACTATAAATACAGGTTGAATACTGCGTGAGTAATTTATTTACAAGCTGTCGCGGTCAGCCCGTAGATAAACACACTTCATAATCGAAAGATGATATGGTGTGAAACCATGACTAGACAACTTACAGTCATGTAGGGTACAGGACTGACTACTGAATGGCGGGTAAATAGGTTTATTTATTTCACAACGCCTAATTTTCATCTGCAAAATCACCATGAGTTCACCGAAAGAAGGGTCAATTAATATAAAAAAAATAATTATATTATAGTTTCCACTACCCCCCCCCCATCTCTCTCTCTCTCTCTCTCTCTCTCTCTCTCTCTCTCTCTCTCTCTCTCTCTCTCTCTCTCTCTCTCTCTCTCTCTCACACACACACACATACACATAAACACACACACCACTTGGTTCAAGAGGAGCAAAAATGTGCGTAATGTCTCGTTTATTTCGCCACAAGGCCCGATATTAATATAGCAGCTTCTCTTTCCTTAAAGGTTGTATACTTATTCTAAAGGTAAGCCGTAGACAGCATCATATCAACATATGTCAAATACTGCTTATGTATGTTTGTCCACACTATACCACTCATTTGTCGTAGTTGGGATGATTTTGTAAATTGTTTCTTTAGCAATTTTAAGGCAGAACTCCTGCCAACTGGAGTCAAACACCTGGGTAATATTGTTACGTGCTTAGGCTCGAATAAGCAGCAACACATAAAGAGTGAAAACTAACAAGCTTGTATAACTTGAACAATGAATTTATTAAGTACAATTATTTTCATAAAATAAATAAACTTACGGTTTTAGAGAATCAAATCCAACATTAATCCAATATAGAATTCACAAAAATAATCTACTAATGGAATTGCAAGTGTCCTAATAAATAAATGTTTTAATAGTTTCAGGTTCGAATCTTGAAGATGTAATCCAAAATGGCTGACAATGTCACGTGATGCAGTTCTTGTTTTTTTTTATCATCCAAATGAATTATGAGCACATGTTTTCTCCTCCAAATAAATAAATAAATCCTCTTTCTTCAATGAATTGACAAAATGTCCAGAACAAGATAATTAAAATTATAACTCAAACATAAATACACAACTGTTAACTTTAAAGCCCAGATTCTACTAAACTGTTCTATCCCAAACAACAGTCTATATAACTGTTTTTCTTAAGTAAACAAGTGATCACGTGATTTTCTAGAAATTGATAGAAGTTCATGGAAGGTCACAGAAAGAGACTGCCTTCACTAAATCACGTACTCTAGATATTTCATACACCCAAGAACTAAAAATAAAAAGTTGTCCTTGAAATTAACCAATAGTTTTAGAAGCTTGTTGACAATGTCTAAAGCAGGGTCAGGAATTAGTTCAACAAGCCAAGGTCAAAAACTTGTTTACAGTTAAAGGATGGTCAGCCTGAACTTTCTAGAAAAAATCTCCCAATTAATGAATATTAAACCCTAAATGACAAATTTGGATTTAACAATTAAAAAATAAATAATTTAAATCCAATAGACGTAACAAATATACATAACCTGTTACAACTAATGAAGAACAACATTCTCGAGTACTGATTCGACATACAAGTTTGCAAATTCGTTGAATAACATGGCCTGAACTGTTCTTTCACGAATCAACTGCAATCACAATGATGGAAAGAAAACGAAAAAGATGAAGAAAAAATCAATATTAATTTACATACTTTGCATAACAGATTATTTTTTTAAATGAATTTTAAATGTATTTACAAAGATTGTTGTGTTCTATAATTTTGTTCGAGTTTTCGTTCAATTTTTCTCGTATTAGTGTTAAAAGCATGGTTTCTGTCTCCCCCAATCCTGTGGCGTCACGAAGGTTTAAGGCGTCCGATGGCAACGTTCGTTAGTGGAGCCATTACTTTACTACAGAGCACAGATTTTATGTCAGTTGCCAGCTTTCTCCTCCTAAATATAAGTTTTGTAAAGAATTGCTCTTGTTACGCAAAAGTGAAGGTGAAATACGATGTAAATTTCAGCTGCATAAAAGCTCCTGACTCACCCTTCCGGTCGTTCTCCTGGGCTATTGTACCTCCCAACAATAGCCTATCGCGCCGCCATTGCCCTGCACACGCACCCACTATCTCTCCATTTAAGAGAGATACCCTGGTTTCGTGACAAGTATCGAGCTATTACGAAAAATATATCAGGAATGTTTGAACCAAAAAAGACTTCTTTTACTGAGATGCTTTGAAAAAGTTCCATAATCTAATTAAGTTCTAGTAACCTTCTTGTGTCCTTGACCTAATTTACAAGGTGACATGGTCAAGTATGTATGTATGTATGTATGTATGTATGTATGTATGTATGTATGTATGTATGTATGTATGTATTTTTTGTTCCACACCCATTATGTTCCAGTTGAAAAAGTAGTTCAGAAATGTTTCAGTTTTGATGGAGCAGCCTAGGATGTTCAAACTGAGCAGTATAAAGCCACGAACTTAGTAGAAACGGACAATGCAGAGAGGGTTGTATTTCCACGTGTTTCACATTATGTGAAATAAAGGATTTGTTAAGGAAACGTCATATGCATATTACTCAAAGGACTCATCAACATACTGTACCACAAAAGTCGCGAGAAATATGTTAGTGTATAAAATGTACATTAATGCGATGAGGACATATTCTCGTCCGTATCAACTACATTATTTCATGAATAGTTGACTTCAGCACTAGAAAAACAAAATCATCTATCAGTGTCAGCACAGGTTTGTGGTGGGAAGGAGGCTGATTTAATGTTTTAGCGCCTCTGCACCTTGACCTTGCAACCCCAACCACCCCAAAAATAACTAAATGAAAATTATAACAATTTTGTTTAATAAAAATTTTAAAATAAAATTTTTAAAAAAAGAAGCTGTGAATAGCATGGCAGACGGTGTCAAACTACAAACGTTCTTTAATTTAGAGTGTAGTCATAGTTTCCTTGTTTGCAAGGACGGTGGTAGAAATGGTTTATAAGAAAACATGAGACACGACATATTCATTCTACTATGGTCCATGCATACTTGGCCAGATATATTATGCTAGGCAAACTGTAGATCAAACGCAACCGTATCACAACCACAGCTGTTATATTTTACAAAAGCTTTTGCAATTATCATTCATGTAAAGAAAACTAGAAAAATAAAAGTATATCATCAAATAAACACTTCACTAGCGCACATACAACAACAGTAATTAATGGCAAAAGACGTAGTACTAGTAGTTGTTGTTGTTGTAACAGTAGTAGCAGTAATACTAATTCTACTACTACTACTACTACTACTACTACTACTACTACTACTACTAATAATAATAATAATAATAATATTAATGATAATGATAATAATAAAATTAGGTCACCCTCTCGTAAATGAAATCTGATTAGATACACCTTGTAACAGTGAGTGTGCGATTACAGTTGGTACGTTGTTCTCCAAGGTTAGAATTACTGTAGATTTCAAGATATAGATTATTTTCGAGATATGGAATTTAATTAAATTAATGTACTTCGAGATGTTATTCTATATTTTGTTAAAGATTAATAGTATGATTTGAAATTAAAAATTAAAAAAAAACAAAAGTATTTAAGAGCAGCATGAAATGTGAATGAAGTGCATTAACATACCTGTCCCAATTATGAAAATTAATGGGATTTTGTTTCATCATAGCATAATGGTTATTTGTTTTGTTTAGTTTTTAGGGGGGGGGGGGGGATGGGGTAGTGGTTGGTATGGATCGGTGTTTAATGGTACACAATTACATAAAGGGTTTTATCTTGCTGATGCAATTGCAGCAAAGTGTATTGCACAGAGACATACATAGAAATACCTGTGAAAAAAGTTAAACTCTCGCATTTGTGGCGCGAATCCGGCACTCTAAACAATGAACCACCGCGACTTTTACTGATATCGACTCTGGTTTTGGAGTTTCTGTCGTCTCGGCTCGGCGTTTTCTTGTGACACTTGCGTCGATTGATCAAGTATTATTCCCTATGAGTTGAGCTGCAGTGAAGTGAGGGTTGGGTGTGGTGTGGTGGAGAGCGGTTTGCAAGGGTGTAACGTCATGTACTCTTAATCGCTTCACACCAAGTAAATCGATAAACCCTTGGATCCATAAGCCGCTCTAATGTGTGGAGACCATTTCCAGATGAATGTGTGTGTGTGTGTGTGTGTGTGTGTGTGTGTGTGTGTGTGTGTGTGTGATTAGGATTTTTAACTAAGCTTTAACAATATTTCAGCCATATCGCTACGTTGTCTGCAGTGAGGCAGTTTATAGTGATGCACTAGGGCATCATAATGCACACATTTAGCATGATGTACCCCCCCCCCCAGTCTCATTATACTGACACCAGGCCGACCAGTCCTAACACTAACTTCTTAATTCTGGGAGCCAAGCGAGGCAGCTGTTAGTACCATTTTTGTAAGTCTTTGGTATGACTCTGCCGGGGATCGAACCCACGACCTCCCGCTTGCGCGGCGGACGCTTTAACCACTAGGCCACTGAAGCTGTAATTTTCGAGGGGGGGGGGCGTTTTGAGTAGATCGCACCCACCAAAGCTTTCTTTTTTTATAGTAAAAATGGTGTACTTTCTCGACAAATAATGTGAACACATTGTCTTTTCAAGCAAACTTAAACATCCGTTTCTCAAAACTGAACCCCTAGTTGAAACATTCCTAGACCATCGCATGTCTTGAACTTTACATCCAGTTAGAGACATCATTCTGTGAGACATATGCATTGTACGTATTGTTTTGATATAGACTAGATGTTTGTGATTTTGTACTTCCACGTGTGATTTCTCGACCTGACAGATGACATCATTTTCTTTATTGACCACATTTATAACTAAGGTTGTACCCTGCCTCAATCTGGCCGATGCACGTGTGACTCAGGCTATTCGCGTGACCTCTGTCAAGGGTAACATGAAACTTTAAGATAAATAAATAAAACAAAAACTAAAAAAGGCGAAACAGAATTAAATGTACTTAACTTGTAGGTAAGTATCAAAAGAGAACATAGATGTAACACAAATAAAATTAAAATATCAGCATTGTTTACAGGGAAGAATAATAATAAGCATATGCGTTTAAAAAGATGCTCTTAAAATAGCACCACGAGCAACAACTGACACGTGACGCTCACTATTTTGGTGAGGATAATATATTTCATAACAATTTAATATTCAATTAAGCGGCTTTGGTTGCGAAGGACAATAAAATAGATTTAAAATTTATATTTTAAATAAAGCATAATAACGCAAGAAATGTAGCATTTGCTTTAGGTCCAAACCTTTTGGAATCAAGGATCAGCAATTGAGCTTCTTTAAATCGCGTACAATTTTTCAGTTGGACGTAGACTAAAACTGAATTATCAAACACGTGTGGTAAGATATGAGTAATACCTGATTTACATAAGGTGACAATAGCGGGATATTTGAGACCATACCTACCTGTTATACGTTCATCAAATAAAGTTAAGACCATATTCTCATTACCATTGTGACCACTGATGAGAGACCACCTGTCTATATATATATATATATATATATATATATATATATATATATATATATATATATATATATATATATATATATATATATATCCAAAGCAATCACCACAAGAACGAATGTATGTCTGTCTGCCTGTCTGTACGCACGCACGCACGCACGCACATACGTACGTACGTACGTATGTATGTATGTATTTATGTATGTATGTATGTATGTATGTATGTATGTATGTATGTATGTATGTATGTATGTATGTATGTATGTATGTATGTATGTATGTATGTATGTATATAGACAACCTAGATATCCAAGAGATATCTTTAGATACAAGGGACTGACTCAAATCTTGGATATTGATTACCGAAGCGGGCTTCGAGATGAAACTGTACGACTTTCGGATGGTCATCTCGGTGACTCAGCAAACTCAGTTTTGGAAGTTAACATAACTTTATTTCACCTAGAACCGAATTCATGCGTCATAACAACATCGTTTTCCCGAAGATTTTTAGACAACGTACGGAGACCGAACAATACAGCTTATGGATCGATCAGGTAGGAGTTTGTGGAAATGTCTATTTTGCACAATTATAATGAATATTATCATAAACAATGCACTCACTTTTTACTCTCAAACTCGTGAAAAATATTTGTCGCTAAGGTTTAAATAAGTCTTACTGCAAATTGTTATCATTGTTGTTGTTATTGAACTAATGAATCATGTTTGTTCAATGCTGTAACGAGTATCACGGTGTATTCCGCGAGAAAAAAAAGAAGAAATATATATATATATATATATATATATATATATATATATATATATATATATATATATGTATATATATATATATATATGTGTGTGTGTAACTGATCAAGCAGGTTATATATCGAAAATGGGGCATTGTATCTGTGTACGCGAGTGTGTGTGTGTGTGTGTGTGAGAGAGAGAGAGAGAGAGAGAGAGAGAGAGAGAGAGAGAGAGAGAGAGAGAGAGAGATTAGGATTTATTGCCTGACGCAGCTTTAACATTTTTTAGTCAAATGGCTACAATATCAGCAGAGTGGCAGTTTATAGTGATTTTAGCACTGGGGCATCATGCCGCAGACATGTAGCATGTCACACCCAGTAACATTATCTTGACACCAGACCATAATGCTGAGCTCCTTGCGAGGTAGCTGTTAGTACCATTTTTGTAAGTTTTTGGTATGACCCACGACCTCCCGCTTCCGATGTGGGCGATCTAACCACTAGGCCACCGGAGTGGTCGCAGGTCGGAGAGTTACGTTATTTCTGCATTTCGTTTTCTTTTAAAGTTTTTTTCCCGCGTAAGCTAGATTATTAGTGAAGCATATTTTGCAAATACATGCTTATGTCGATTCAGATAATATATATGTATTGGTTCTTTTCCAGTGAGAGAAGGAATTTTGAATCAGTCTTTTGAACTGGTTCTTTATAAGGTAGAAGGACTATAAATAAATCGTAGTATCCATGTGGTGTATTGCCGATCAATAAGCAATACACAATGCTGAGGACAAGGTGGTAATCATTATCGTGTTAGAGCTTGTTATATTTTAGCGATTATTACTGCAATCGAGTAGTGATTGTGAAGAGCAGAGTCTCAAAGGTTGCTTTAGTCAAATCAGAATAGCTGTCTTGTGCAATTTCTTATCATTTACAAGGAAGGATATTCACTAAACAATAATAATTCTGGGTCACTTTTGGCTTAATGTCTGACGCACTTCACGTCTATTTAAAAAAAAAAAAAAAAGCAAACCAAAAAGAAACAAAGGCAAGGAAACAAAACGAAACCCAGCAACAACAAGGGTCCAAATCTATGATGTACCGACATTCTTATCTGCATTATTGGAAATGAAAAGTTTTTTTTAATGCATCATATTAAACAATCCAACCATCGAGGGCTGACGCTGAAAACGAATACTTTACTGTAATTAAACCATTGTACGGATCAGCGACTTTCAGTCATACACACAAAAATAATTAAATATTTTGCAGCTTACACCTTTTATAATGTGTGTTAATAATTCATTATTTTCGAAAATATTACACAAACGGTTGTAGATGGTTACTTATTTTTGAAAATCGTGACAAGAATTAACACTTTGGCATACTCTGCATATCAAAGCGCTTGAATAGGCAACAAAGGATTAGGAACTAAGCAGTACCGCAAAGTGTAAAAAAAAATGATAACGACAGAATGTGTAACGGGACAGTTAATAAGTGAGGTCACATCATCTGAGATGATAATGAAGAAAACAAAAGCAATAATTAAGAAGATGAGTAATAAAGACGATAATATGGAGCAAAAGAACATCTTCCATGCTGTTCTCTGATAACTCTTGGGACCGTTGTGAAACTGAGCAAAACATTTTTATCTGTGCTTAATTTTTTTCTTAAGCACCCCTAACTCCATCCCATGGGTAGAAAACGTGCTTGATATACCGCATGTATGCTAGCATATAATAGGGTCTAAACGTATATACGTACACACGGACAGACAGGGTTACAATATTCCTTATTTTTTTAAAATTTTATTATAATTTTTGAAAAATTACTTATCTATCTGTAAGGTAATGGATTTAGCAAGTTTACCATACTCTTTTGTAACCATACTATACTTTTTGTCCCTCTGTCCGATTACACCTCTCCTTCAGGTTGAAATTCGTGAAACGTTATAGTTACTTGATCTATATGATAAATAAGATGCAAATAAGATATCATTATTTTCACCCTCATCTTAGGACCCCTAGGGGAGGGGATAAAGTGTCAGATGTAGACAAATTTCAGTTGCATCGAAATTTTTATGATTTTATTAAGCTAACCTTGATATATACAGTCATATTACGAATTACGTCATATATTCAAGTTTTTGCCGGCTTGACGTTAGGGGGCCTGGGGTTCATTGCTGGTGTTGGGTGAGGGTGTAATTTATTATAAAGAGGGAGGTGATTTCCGATGGCGAGCCTTTGAAGTTGCGTGAGTTTTCCAATAAAACATTACTAACCACATAAAACCTGGTAGTGAGGTTCGTCCATACTTCACAGTGAGGAGGGCTCGGTATCCCATACCAAAAAGAATCCTTCAATATTATAGATGACAATCTAAGATTTCAAATCACAAGTTTAAAAAAGAAAAACTAACTATTTTAGATTCGTTCGTTCTTAAGTGTTATACCAATTTCATACATATAACATAATTATTGTAAATTTTCCTGATATCGCTTTCAGCAATGCTATCAAGGTCTTGACAGCCAAGTAGTTCGATGAGTAAGTCATTTACACTACCGTGAGTCACTAATCAACCAATATCTTCCACTGACTGCCACCGTGGTCGAGATTACGCGCCGTTTGTTTTGGTCACGTGGTTAAACAAAAATAAACAAACTAGAGCGCCCCTCTTTTCACTAATTCAAATACATGCCAGGTTCCTTTTCTTTCAATGTTAAGAACTTCAATTATTATTCTAAAATTATACACACATCATGTTATTCTTTCATTATACCTCCATGTCAGTGTGCGATTTGATTGTTTTTCTGACCGTTGTTGATTTATTTGGGTTAGTTGACATGCCGACTGTTGTTTTTAAATATTAAACTATACTGTAGCCATTGAGGAGAAATATTTTATTCAAAACTAAATGCAATATATCGGATAATGACAATAAACCTGATGCTGCTTAAAAGCAAGAAAATAAACAAAAAACAACACCAATCAACAGGAACAATGCAACGAACGTTGGCCCAGATACTTAGTTACTAATGTATTGCTTTAGAACTAGTCCGAGCCGGCTTATTATATATATATGAATAGTCCTTTTGGACGTCATTGTCACGTGATACATTCTATTTTTAGCCTCACTGCAGGCAGCTTTAAATAGTCTATTGCACAACACACTGCTGAATCGACGTTTGACCATCGAGAAGATCGGATCAAAACAAAACAAACGCGGTGCTTATTCACGATATTCCTAAATCTTGATTCAACCAAATTTTTGGAATTATTCACGGGAGCCCGGTTTATTTATCATACGAGGTAGGAGAAAATCATATATATCATATATATCTGATACAGGGATATGTTGCTAGGGAGGGATCGTCCACAAAGTCCTATACGAGGTACGGGCACGGTGGAATAGTGTGTTGCCAAAGTCGGGTAGATGCGTGTGAATGTCTGTGGAACGAGGCAGTGCGAAATACAAGGGAAAGTGCGAGTGAGTAGTTTAAATTAGTCGTTGGCTTGGTTTATAAATAAATGAACAAAAATCAAATTTGACGGGTGGTATTGAAAATTTAGTATATGACAAAACAACTAAATTGAATTTTGTACTTCAGTTTAATTTAATTTCGATTCACTTGCAGTCCGTTGTTTTCAGATCTTCTGCTGACACGTGATATTTTTGTTTGTTTTATTACGTTTTTCTTCTTCTATTTTACCGGATTTTAACCATCACAGTACCTTAAATAATCTCAGTTCATAAATGCATACTACATTTAAACAAAATATTACGAATTAACATGTACTATTTAAAACAAGTGTTTCCTACGTTACTGAAGCATTCGAGAATACAAGATAGAAGAATCAAGCGTTAAGGAATGTTTTCAACACGCATGGCTTTAATTTTAGGGAATCCCCCCACCGATCAACCTAGCGCATGCGTCTTCGCTATGGGCGTGTCTCGTGTCATAGCTTAGAACGCATTGTGAGTATGTATATATATATATATATATATATATATATATATATATATATATATATAGTTAGCAACAAGAAGTTAGGTTCAAATAATTGTAAATTCGATAGGATATACAAACAGGTTGTGAAATAGAAGATAATAATTACAAGATAATTGATTGATGTTTATCATATGTCGGGAAACTCAACTTGTCAGTGGTACGGGAATAAAATAAGCAATAAAACTATTAAAAGGTAGAGACTCTTGACTAAAACGTTATCACCCCAGCGCGCTAAGCCTCCGAACAGTATTCTATTTTAGCTAGCATGTAAGCAAAAATATTGAGAAAAGAGGTTCTTTTTAATTTTATCTTTATAACCATTTTGTACTTAATTTGAAGTCTCGTTTTTCGACTACCGGTACTCTTTTTTTATTATTATTATTATCATTATTATTATTATTTATAGGAACTATGATTATGCATGGAAAAAACAACTTCTTGGAAATGCTGCTACAAGGTGAGGGGATTTCTGATCTGTTAACTCCAGACGGAGAAGTTCATCCCATAAATCAAGCAGACCGTTTTGTAGAAACGGAGCCAAGCACCTTGGATTTTTTGGAGTTTCCTACGGGATTACTGGAAAATATATTTAGTGGTAAGTCATATTATTTTGTCCAGCTTTGTAACTCAATCTAACCTATAGCGGTCTGTATAACTATATTTTTCGTTCGTCTATCGATATTCTCTCCAATAGTGATAGTTTTCTTACCGTTGAAGAAAAAAATATCTTTCGAGGTTTTCATTTTCACAATCTATTAATGGTTTTATGTTATCCTTATTGTAGGTGATCAAATGCTCGATGAATTAACATCTACCGCACCTGCCGATTTGAACTACACCAATGAAGAAATGTACACAAGTGGCAGTGAATACTGTATTCAGGAGGATTCGACCTTATCCTCCGCCCCTGGCAACCTCATCCCTACAACCGTGGAATTTCATATATTTGATACTACTGATACTACTATCACAGAGCAAGATTTCTTTGGTAACCACGATGACACCATGACAATAGTTGCTTGTGATGACCTGGAGACATCCAATGAGTTTGGCTCCATCTCCGAAGTTGCATCTGAAATAACGATTGAGTCAGACATTTCTGATCCGTTTTCTCCCGGTCTGACTGAACATGAGGCTGAGACACGTATCCCTACCAAAGTCAAGGAGGAGTTGAGGACTTGCATCAGGATAAGGCGCATGACTGAGGGAAAGGAATTGCCTAAAGTTGAGTTTAAGGAGCCAGAACCTGAACAGGTAAGAAAATTAGAAGTTTGATTCTTTCTTTTAAATCGTATTGATTCCTCTCTTTTTTTTATTATCGATTACCATTTCTCAGGCTGCCCTTTTTCGTATGTATAAAAGAAGAAAAATAATTTCATATATTTATATCTTCGACTAATTAGCCATCTTGATTAGGATTAGTATGCAATGTAACTGAATGTTTGAGAATAAGTTAATATGTATTCCTATTTCAGTTGACTGAAGAGGAAGAAGAGAGAAGACGTATGCGCCGTGAAAAGAATAAACTTGCAGCTCAAAAGTGCAGAAATAGAAAAAGAGAAACGGCCGAATATCTCGAAGGGGTAAATATCACTAAAATCAAAAGACAGATACTGCTGTTTTAGTAAGACATATCATGTGACTGAATGAAAAGCGATGAGAGCAAGAAGAGCTTGCTAACGCAAACATAGCGACAATAAAACATACGAATATTATCTTATTTACCTATTTTAAAATACTTTTTATATTGTAATTACTCTTTTCATTAACCAGAAAAATATACATTTGGAAATATTGGCTAAACCGATGCTCTGAATGTGGCAGGTGTTGTTCTTAGATGTCCGATATCATTTTGCATTTACCTTCTGGGAGTGTTTGCGTAAATCAGAGAAAGGGTGGGGCTGAGGTAAATATTGTTTTCCCAAAATATGAAATATATCCAAAATGAGAAGACTAAATTAAACTCTTTTGAATTCTGACATTATGTGCATGCTTCTTTGGTAATTTTCCAATTTACTGATGATTAAAAGGTGTTTTTGTGGGGTTTTTTTTTCAGGAGATACAAAAAATGGAGATGAAGAACCAGGCGATCAGATTAGACCTAAAGAAGCTGATAAAGGAAAGAGATGAGTTGAGAGACACGGTTTCAGTTCACCGAGAGGTGTGTCCAATACTGCGGACAATGTCCGCCAACGTTTGACAAATTCTTCAACTCGTACCGTGATCGGAACTGAAAACCGTGAACCTCAATATCGGTTTAATATGTTGCATTGCAAAGTGACCAAGTGAAGATCGAACTCTGTTATTTCAGGTGCGCTTTCAGCGCAAGGTCTTGATAGTCTGGTCTTCCATATCGTGACCTTAAATGGTCTATATTAGGATATGCACTGTTTTGACCGAACTGTGGTGGGGTAGTAAAGACTGCACTCTTATGTTTGTATCAAAGTACTATGCTTGCCACGTGACTTGTTTGTGAATGGAATATGTTGTGCCCTTGAATACATGAATGACATCCAGGTGGGTCACGTGGTTAAATTCCTATCTTTTCTTGAAAGTTGAACTAAATGGTTACGTTGCTACCATTACAGTTAGGAATAAACGTAGATAAACTGGGTATATCATTGTGCTGACGAAGCGTGTTATTGTTATACACTTGAGCGTAGGGTACACCATTGATCTGTTGTGTAGGCCGTGTAGTATTTCGGGTATTAGTAGGCCCAACTTATGAAATTGTTCAAAGTAAAAGTTCGTAAGACATTACATATCAGCCGTTTGCGCAGTATTTTGCCAGTTTCATGAAGACCGATATTTTTATTTTACTGATAACAACAATATTTGCAGAATATGAAATTCACTGCTTTAGAGCAGAGTTGGACTGACCTATCTTGGGAATCTGCCCGAAGCTGGTTCGTGGAGGTATATTGGGTATTACTATAAGGAAAAGGCGGTCATTGTGCCAGTCTGACAGTGATTTAGAGTTATATCGTAGAATTGTTTAATAATAAAGAGATCCAAAACTGGTAGCTGTTTGAATATCAGTAACACAAACCAACAACAACTAAGTTTGCAACTGTTAGCTGTTGAGTTGAACTTTACTGGGTTTTGTGTGTGGATAGCGTCTATATTCGCTTATGAGACGAGTCCAATTGCAAACTGCACAGACCCAGTTCTTCTGGCGCATGATGCGCCGTTAAATCTGGGTCTATTCAGTTTGGTACTAGTAATCAGTACAACAAGTAAGATAGACCCTGATATACAGGCGCATTATGCCTCGATGGAGCAGGATATTTGTAGCTCGCAGTTTGATTCGACTTGTAAGCGAATACAGACGGTATGAGATATTTGTTACGCCAATGGTTAAATCTGAATCTATTAACAAATTATAGATAGACCTAGTTCAAAGGCCAGAACTTTGAATCAGCGTTTTCGTTAATATGTCTGACCTGCCATTATTGCATAGTTTTTAATAATTCTAAGCTTCACGACAACACTACACTTGCTGATCATTATAATAATTGTAAAACAGAATGAGTTTCCACAATTTTATATATATATATATATATATATATATATATATATATATATATATATATATAAGTTCTCTTGAACACTTTTCATAAGTGTTTAATTTACTTGCATGTTAAATTATATACATTTCAAATTAGAAACGGACAGAAGAGCAAATGGTCTTTAACATATTTCTTTTACAAAGGCCATTTGATCATGCTTTTGTATCGTCAAGTAAAGAAACGTGGCAATCGTTTCTTTTATTTAACAATCGATATAGGAACTGGATCGCCGTTGCGATCCTTATATATTGTTTTATAGAAAATGACTTGCTTTTTTTTAAATGCATGTTGTGTTTAAAGTTATTTGCCGTGATGATGGCTGCATCTCAATGCTATGTTGAACTAGCTGATAATCAGCTTTGAAATTCAGCATCTGCAGCTAGAATGTAAACCGCTGAATAATGAAATTCAGCATCTGCAGCTAGAATGTAAACCGCTGAATAAATCTTAGTCTTTTGATACAATATATTTATTTTATATTGATTTTTTCATGTTTACTTTTTATAACAGCGTTTTGTTTATAATTTGACAAGTATGTCAGAGTCTAATATGGATTGTACATATCGCATGCATTTATAAATACATATTTGTGTATTAATAGCACCAGATTGTTAGATTATTTACGATTTACGATATAATGTGGAAAAAAAAAACATTCTTCAGATGTACATGTACATTGACACTTATAAGTTTGAAGGGAACAAAATAAAAAGTGCCAATGAAAACATGTTTTGTGTTTATTGTATCTAGTAAATACAGTTATTATTTCTTTAAACATATTTTATTTGTTAAAATTTTTGGGGCAACAAGTTGGCTAAAAACAATGTTATTAGACAAGCAAAATGAGAGATGCCAGTAACTATTTACAAGAGATTTTAAGAAAAGAATGAAAACTTAAGCTAAATTTCAAGATTAAAATGCTTATTTCAGTGTATAAAACTAAGAGAGAGAGAGAGAGAGAGAGAGAGAGAGAGAGAGAGAGAGAGAGAGAGAGATGCATACTTTTAATCACTTGTAAATTTCCCCTTTATGATTGGTTTGCACAATGATTCCGGCTGATGGTTTGATGATGCTTGTCTGGTGCCAAAAACGAGGTTACGGTTTGCGTTTGGTTCATTTCCTCAGCAAATATTTAGGTCATTTTCAGACGCTATTAATTGCAATCTGTCCAAAGATATGTACATAAGATGATTTAAACTAAATTGCTAGGTTTTACCAAGTACAATAAAAATTTTGATGACAAATAAAGCCTCCAAGTCTAGAATATCATAAATTAAATTAGCTAGATGTGTATACCTCCCCTATCATAGACCCGTATACGACATATCTCCCTTAGCATAGACCCGTCTACGACAATGATGATCTCAAGATCACATTATTAATATGCGTCGATCTTGCTTATGATGGCATAAATCAACGAAAGTAGCAACGGCGCAAGCAAACCACGCAAACACCACCCCTCCGTTTGGGTGCAGTAATCGCTATTGGGAGGGAGCACCATGCATAAGTGTTGCGTGTTAAAGCAACATTAAACGGCCATGTCATACACACACACACACACACCAAAATAGACGACAAATGTTGAAATATCAGTCAAATCATAAGCTTGGAACTGTATCATAAATATATTTACAAAGTGCGATCATGATCAGATGCAAAAAATGACTTAAAGAGTGGTAAGACATTATCGAACCCATCCAAGTCCCTGATGATATAGAATTGTGTTCCAAGTTGGATCAAAATCGGTTCACAAATATGGCCCTTACAGCGGTACCACGTTCAGCCACTCAGATGCAAAATCTTGCTAACATCGGAGTCTTCCAATAGACTCGCTTGGCGCTCAGTATTGAGAGGTTTTTTAATACTGGTCGGCCTGATGTCAGGATAATGTGACCGCTGAAGTGGGAGGTCGCAGGTTCTAACCCCGGCCGATACATTAGCCCTTCACCCGTGCTGATGTTGATTTTCGGATGAGGGGCTGATATCACCTATTTATTAAACGTTGCAAGTATCTACATCCAAATTTGTCTGCACACATCGCTGTACATTTTATACACTTACTGGTATTTCTTGTGGCAGTGCAGATAAGGTCGGCTGTAGAGTTCTTTTGGTGATATGTACATTATATTTGCGAAGTATGTCATATACTTGGTGACGTATAAATCCATCTGGAATAACACAACCATCTGTCCTGTGGCCATTTTGAATTTCGCGCTTGATATAGCTGTTCCCAATTACTGGTTTGAGTCTAAAGGGTATGCAGTTTTCTTCCAGAAAGATTTGCAAGCAGCAAAATGGCACATTTTAATGAACAGGTCACATTAGATCCACATATCGTCTGTCAGTATCAACACCGATTTATTTATTTTTGGGTAGGGGTGAGGGTGGGGGTGATTTATCGGACTACGCCCAGTCATTCCAAAGTATGGTACAGGCAACTGCCTCGCTTGGCGGTCAGCATTAAGAGGTTAGTGTTAGCACTGGTTGGCCTGGTGTCTGTATAATGCAACTGGGTGTGGCATGATTGCAATATGTCTGCATGAGGCCCCGATGCTAGACATCACTATAAACGGCCACACTGCAGACATAGTAGCAAAAGGATTGAAAACTTGTTAAAACTATGTTAATTTCTCTCTCTCTCTCTCTCTCTCTCTCTCTCTCTCTCTCTCTCTCTCTCTCTCTCTCTCTCTCTCGTTATTTGAATAATATATGCCCCGATTCCTTGCAACTGAATCAGCAACATGGTCTACAAAGTGATTTTGATGATACGAGTCCATATTTCAAGCTTGATCAAAATCGAATAAGATATACGACATTAAAATGCATAATCAGGAATTGCTGACGGACAGAAGCACGCACGTAAGCCAAAATAAACTCTGAAGAAAAAGTAATGCACTAGATTTTTGTCCTTATGGAGAGGACCTTCCATGTGGTAAAGTACACGTAGTGCATTGCTTTTTTCCTTTCTACAACAATGGAAGGACTTGTATTTTCAAAATAGCTTTGTAGTCACCTGAAAATTAAGCTATTTTGCATGGTCTAAGCTTACTTTGACATTAAAATGGAACTAGCAGCCCATCCTCTCTCTCTCTCTCTCTCTCTCTCTCTCTCTCTCTCTCTCTCTCTCTCTCTCTCTCTCTCTCTCTCTCTCATAAATATGAAAGATTCTTTTACATAACAATCATCGGTTAAATATTTTAGATTTCTCAAGTCTCCCGCGTGTATGTTTGACACAGAGGCGTAGCTGGGGGGGGGGGGGGGGGGGGGGGCGCAGGGGGGTACATATGTCCCCGGGCGCCAAGGTACAGGGGCGTCAAAATGAGGCTTACAACGTTACATTATAATAAGTAAACAAGGTTAATAAATCGGTCACAAGATCGCTGGGGCGCCAATTTTATAGTTCGTCCCCGGGGGCGCAAAATATCATCGCTACGCCTCTGGTTTGACACATATATGACACTTATATACACATAATGAAGAATACAAATGTTGATGTGCTTTTCATTCGGTGAGATAAATACATATATTCATCTGGACTTTAAAGAATACTAAGGAAAGTATTACAAAAAAAGAGGATCAACTCACGCTTGAATATGTACGAGTTATTTGACCTAATTTTCTACGTCATTGGAAATTCCCAAATCAATCAGACGATTTCTGGCGCATGCGCCAACCATGGTCACAGGACTGTGAATCACTCAAGTACACGCGAGCAAGTAAAGGCGTGCGGAATCGGAAAACCAGTATTAGCTGACGTATACTGCCCGGAATAATAATGTTACAATCTCCCTAGCAACAAGATGAATGCAGTCAAGTTTTTGTCACATAAATATTTTGTTGAATGCAGCTGGCATATGTAGCAATGTAGTGGATTGGGTCCTAGTCTATCTGTATACCGTTTCATGGTCGGCTGAGATTTTGAACTTGAAAACTGTTATTGTCTTTTTCATTTTAGAGCTCTAACTCACGTGTCTTGTTAATCGTCATCAATATCTTCAACTGCGGAATAATAATAATAATAATAATAATAATAATAATAATAATAATAACAACAACAACAACAACATCAACAGTAGTAGTGGCATTTTGTTTACCGTACTTCTTCAATTTTATGTATAATTTAACAGTCAACAAATAAACGCATTTTTTTTTAAATCAATTGGTCGCATTATTTTTTTATTTATGTATTTACGATTTCTTGTCAATATAACACAGTCATATGCTATGCTAGCCAGCCTCACAGCATCGAGATGAATTTATTCTGTCATCAAACTTGTCATTTAAACGAGAATTTGATTGGATGTTATTATACATTTTAGTAATAATCTAACCATACAAACTGAACTCCCTCTTCTTTTTTTCTACAAGCACGTGCGATAAGTCTTTAGCAAATCAATGACTATCCAATAGGTGGATGTGAAGGTTGGCCTTATTCAGTTTGGCGGTAGGGTGCTCCCAATTTGTTTAAATTAATGCAGAAGACCAACCCTGGCTCGTTTTGTCAGAAACCGAAGTAGTGATAGAGAGATGCAAAGCTCCGAGCCCCCATTCAGCGGTGCCGACAGTTAAATTAATGAATACACAAAATGTGAAATTGAAATAACAATTTAATATAATTCAATAACAGTCATCTCTCAAATAAAATTCAACTAAAACCATATCACTCAACCAAGTGACGGCCTGTTTCATCCTTTGAATTAATGTGTTAAATTTTCCTGATGTCCTGAGTTCTTACTCATCTGTATGATTCTTCCTTCTCTTTTCCTTTGTCTCCCTCCGTTCATCCTTCGAACTTCTCCCTCCGTTCTTCCCTCTCTTTCAACTCACAGAGACTCTGACCAGCCACACTGGTCCTTAAAAGCTTCTAAAGTATACATACAATGACATTATCATAGCATATTCCCTTAGCTATGTAAACTCACACTAACACTATATATGAGAGGGGGGGGGGAGATAAGAGGAGGAGGAGGGGTGTCTTTGTTGAACTTTCTTTTTTCAGACGATAGTGATTAACACAACGGATTCTGTATGTTTGCTTGGATTTTATGTTAAAAAGTGTCACGCAGTGTCGTTTTGTAAGCATTTTTGAGGAATAAAGTGATACTCGAATTTTTCTTAAATCATATACGTTGCCGTGAAACTATTAATACTCGTTACTTTCATTCTTCAGAATGTTTTCAAGATGCCCGTTGATGCACATTTGTTTTGGTCAATCACCTTAGATCCGAGCGTAATGCCACTGGAATGTAATACTTTCCTTGTGAATTAGAGGTTTTAATCCTTGTCACTGAAACACTTTTTGTTATTGTGTTTTGTTACGACTTGATTAGTTTGTTGGCTTTAAAGACACGTGATTTGTTAAAATACTTTCCGAACTTTACTTGTAGTTGGCACCATATAACCCTTATAGGTGGCATAGTATAGTCACTACTATACTGGGGTGCCGTGAAACGCTGTCAGATATACATACTGACATTTATTTTCGGGTTTCTGCATAGGGATTTACGAGTTCTGAAAATTCCGTTTTAAGAGAGAGAGAGAGAGAGAGAGAGAGAGAGAGAGAGAGAGAGAGAGAGAGAGAGAGATTTAACATTTTTTTGCCGCAGACATATAGCATGATGTCCCACCCAGTCACATTTTCCTGACAACAGATCCGACCAGTCCTAACACTAACCTCTTAATGCTGAGCGCCAAGCGAGGCAGCTTATAGTACCATTTTTTTAAGCCATTGGTATGATTCGGCTGGGGATCGAACCAACAACCCACCGCTTCCTCGTCGGACGCTGTAACCACTAGGCCACCAGATTTGCACCGGTAAGATCTCGTGCTGTAGAACAACCAACTAAACTGCGGAATTTGTACTGTATGGTGTAGGTGGTAATATTGTTTGTGATATAGATAACTAATTTTAAAACTATTTTTTTTTCATCACCGCAAAATCAAGCAAAGTGTGTTTTTTTATGCAAGGGCAATGCTAAATAACAACCTCGATTTTTATACATGTCTAACCAACCTTGACAGTTCGGCTAATACCGATACGACACGTCTTGCTCTGTGAAGATTTTTCTGATGCAATATTCTTGGAGCTTGACCTCTACGCAGGTTGAATCGTTAAGTCAAGATATAGAGCAATTGCCGCGAATAACACGTCAGATTAAACGTCAGCCCTTAGAGTGCCAGATAAAAGTTGCTCATTAAATCCTCTGTATGATTAATATTGGAAAGCTTCATTTATTATGAAAGTAAATTGGTAGGATTGAAATCAGAGGAATTAAACACTCAAAATATAAGTATGCGCTGGTTAGAGTCAAACGTTTGAGAAAAGGAAATGTCAGGTAGATTGTAGCACATAAATTCATATTGAATTTATTGAGATAATTCACAATTAACCATAACTTACAACTAGAACAGTCTTATTCATCTTTTGGCCAGTCCAAGAGTACAGTTGTTCATATTCAGTAATGTTATGCGATGAAATAAAGTGTAATATACATATTGAATTATTTATTTCAAGAATTAAGTTTGATACCATAAGATTGCCATTCGCTTCTAAATTACGAAAGACGTTCAGTTGCACAGTTTTGAAAGATTTTTTTTTTTCTCTAGTTTTTGTGTTCTAATTTTAGCAGTAGTGAAATTCCGCAGATAACAAAGGTGGGAAAGAGAGATAACTATTACAACGTGGGACAAAAAGACACGCACTATTATATTATCGAGATCCATCATTGAATGAACGACGTGAAATTAAAATATTTGTGCACTACATACATAGCGCATCCCAGAGTTGAGCTAATTAAAAAAAAATATTTGAATAGCTATTTTTATATTCAACACTTTTATATATCAAATATTCACGGGCATAATTTCTTCGTCTTGGAAAATGAAATGCTGCAGTGGACTCTTGTGTATGTCATCATTATACATTGTCCATGCATATGCTATTATTGTAACTTTTGTACTGCTGGGAATTCATTAACTGTTGTATAAATATTTTGGAAGTCTTGTTGTAAAATCTTACTTTCATTTTCATTTCTATTTTCTTACCTTCATAATTCATTTACTAGCGTCGACTCGGATGCAATTTTCTCTCGCCGTATTACAGCCCGGAAACAATATTGCGCTTGAAAAGGTGGAGCATACTCACACAAACAGCGCGCGTGCGTGCGTGTGTGTGTGCGTGCGCGCGCGCGTGTGTGTTTGTGTGTGTGTGTGTGTGTGTGTGTGTGTGTGTGTGTGTAAGATGCGGACGATACGGGGAACCTGTGAGGCAGCAAGGCCGTGAGAGCCATTTCGCGGAGTTTGCGGTATATTTATTTCCGACTAGAGAGCGCTAAAGGCGAGGATCGCTGGATGCGCTGTTTCTACCCGTACGAACTTGTGGTTGCACTGTTAGCAAGCTAGATTTCGATTCCAGATGATTTTCGCGCTATATGCTTATTTAGACCTCCGGTTCCATATTGAATTATTAAAATAAGGTTGCTTTCGAGGAAATGCAGAACTAGAGCTTGTTATGGTTGGTATAGGCTACATGTTAATCTCACAATGAAACTTCTTGTAAAACATAATGCCTAGCATTTTTTAAATATTAATATGCTCATTTTTATATTCTCTTTAAAAGTTTTATATTTAGTTTTGATAAAAATGTTTTGATATGATCGTAATTGTAGGATGTATATAGCCGGTCGTTATTATATTTTAGTAGTATCAACCACTGCGTCATACCTGAAGTTCATTTTATGACCATTATGTGCCGTGAATGAATGTATTCGCTTATAGACAGTAAAACCATGTTGGCTGGAAAATTGTAAACATTAATAAACTTGATGGCTCGAGCTTGTTAAATAAGACATGACAGTAAGTTTGCAAAAGAACGACAAATCGAACATTTATGATTTGCACTATGTCTCTTGTGTATTGGACCATTTTAAATTCGCAAATTCACTGCATACATTGAGGCTGCTAAATTAATTATGGCTTTGGCGATCTGCTTTACATTAACTTGTTCACTTTTAACACACACACACACACACACACACACACACACACACACACACACACACTATCCATGACATTGTTCCATCAAGTGTTGATTTTAAACAGTGAGACACAGTTTCATCCATAATAATTTGGAGGAACAAAGAGATCTCATTCAGTTTCTCCAAATCTATGATTATTACTATTCTAACAGCTACTTTTTTTCATTCGATCTTTAGAAAGTTCTAAAGAAGATCGTTGATGCACATTATTCTGTCCATCACCACTGAAATAAGATCAGAGCTTACTGCTAATGAAATGTAATACTCAGTCAATCAGTTTGTTGGGTTTAGTCGCCATTATTGTCTTGTTGTTTGAACGGAACTTTCATTATTGGCCATATATTACTGAGGGGATTGGAGCTAAGTGCCTTTCCAAACCAGACACTCCTAAACAGCCGACCCTTGGATTGCGAATTAGAAGCTCAACCAACTGAATATGACCTCTTCCTTTGATATGTCATGTATGTTTAGTCAGTGCAGATGTACGGTTAAACAATCTTCGGAAGATTGTACATTTTGCTTCCTTGAACACGATTTCTTGTAATTTGGATATATGTAATGCAAAAAATACCCCTCCCTAACCCCAACCCCATATGGGTGTTAAACACGTTTGTGTACAGACGACTTTAAATTATACGAGAGTTAAAGTGGTTCGACAAAAATGGTGGTCTGCTGTATTGATAGACACATTCCGCTTTGGTCAATCATTTCTTCCACCTTATATGTTTTCTTATTCTAAGCGTCTTACAAAAAAAAAATCTTGGGATATTCATGTTCACATTTTCCGAAATTTAGCTGTAGTCGGGACCTTCTGTCTAATACTGTGCTGGGGTGTCCTGAAACACTACCCCATATAAACACTATCATGCATTTTTATGTCTTTATATATGGATTCAAGAGTTCTGAAAATTTCACTGAAAAAGTAGCATGGTACGTTTTAGCCATGTCCACTCGAAAATATATTCCACTTTCTTAAAACTGAACATTTAAAGAGTGTCTCAACAATACTTCAGAAATGGATTCAACTACTTTTACGAGGGACAAATCATTTAATCAAGGGTGGTGGTGGTGGACTCCGCCTCACATATAGCTTGAAACGAATTCTTGAAGCTGATTTATTACCATTATTCAAAATTATATTCAATAATAGTTTGTAAAAAAAAATCTTTTTAAGTCGAAAACAGTAAAGACGCCTATTGGAAATACAAATCGCAGTCTCCTTTGTTCCCTCCCTCTTCCTTAGGATAATGAAATCATCGACTCTTATAAAGTTTAAGTTTTCGTTTGTTTTGTTTTTAACTAGGCTCATAGAAATGGTAAGAGAGGTAAATATAGATGGAGTGTTGGTGCGTTTATCCATATAAATAATCTGACATTGATATTATAAGTTTTTAATTATAACACTGACTGGGTCACACAAAGACAAAAGCTTTGTAAAGCTCTTTAAAACGATCATGAACCGATCTCGGAGTTCTTCTTAAACATTCTTCTGTTAGATAATGTATGATTTGTACAGTGTTAGATAATGTATGATTTGTACAGTGGTAAGAGCACATATGATAGGCTATAATTTGCAATATGTCCGATGCGGGAGTGAGTTGTGGAAGTGGAGTGGTGGTGCTTGTGGTAACGTTACATGAATAAATTTCATTATTTAACTTTTCATGACACAAAAGTCAAGTAAATTCCTAAGGTCCTGCTAAAATGTCCCTCGATTTTTCCACGTATCAAACCATCTTTGACAGTTCGACTAAATACGTTAGGCTATTTTCTGATGCAATACTCATAGAGCTTGACATCTACACCGGTCGAATCGGCGGTATATGGTGCAATTGCAGCGAATAACACGTCAGATTGAATGGCGGCCTTTAGAGTACCAGAAGATTGCATTGCCCATAAATTCCTGTTTATATTTTTAAAAAAAAATAAGATGAATACAAACAACACTATATATGTACATGTTAGGCCAAACGTTTGAGAAACATATTCTGAAGTAAATACAACTGAGGTTTAATTTACTAAAAAGACCCACTGAATTACTTAGCGATTTCACAATAAAATGCAACTTACAAATATAAACTCTTTTTGGCCAGAGTCCAAGAAAAAAAAGACTATCATTCATTATAGTGATGCATTCAAACATAACAAAGGGAAATGTGTTCATTGAATTAAATATTTCAAGGAGGATCATTGATATTATCAAGTTGCCATCTGTTTCTGAATTGTTAATATCTTGTAATAAGCAGCTTTTGACAGACCTTTTTGTGTTTTTGTTTTGATGTCCTTGATCGTGTTTATATTCTAATTTTAGATCAGTGGAATTCCCCTCAGAATATAAGTGTAAAAGAGAGATAACTCTTTCAGCCTAAGATAAAAATTATCCCACCAATATTTTCAGTATAACTAATGTTGAGATATGTAAGTGAAAGAAAAGAACATTTACACAGAGCAAACAAAAGTTAATCTCATAAATTGAAAAGGAATGGAATACTTATATTGGCATATGTGGGTATGCAAGAAAACCTGCCAGTAGCTTACCGTGTGTCATGGGTTATTATGGGGTTTGACCGGGTTCTTCCTCCATTAGATAAACTTGCGCTAAGAAGGGGTCTTAACCCCAAACAATAAATTAAATAGTCCTTAATGTAAGAAATGCCAAGGTGTGATTTCTTCATTTTGTTAAATAAAAAGTTACGGTGCTAGAGCGCTTACATTTTTATTCTGCTGTGTGCAATCAGATAATAGTATTATAATGTAAGTTTGTAGTGCTGGAAATTCATTTGCTATTCTAGTTATTTCTTCCGTATCTTTATTTTCGAATCTATTTATTTTCACATTTGTTTCCTTACTTACCTTTTCATTTTTGTCTCTGTCCATTCAGGTGCAATTATATCTCGACATATTAAAGTAAGGAAATAAATTAATGATGCTATAAAAAAAAAGATGCAGCAAATTTATACAACGTGTGCATACTGACTTCATTGTGGGCATGTGTATATCTATGTGTTGTTCTGTTTGTATTTGTGTGTGTGTGTGTGTGTGTGTGTGTGTGAGAGAGAGAGAGAGAGAGAGAGAGAGAGAGAGAGAGAGAGAGAGAGAGAGAGAGACCTATGTATGCAAAAACTAATACACACGAAATAGTTAAGCAAGTTGACGAGAAAGGTTCAAATCAAATTATTGAATTAGCGAGACTTGCTAGTTTGGCAATGGGTAAGGCTTTTACTTCAACTGCCTGGCACAAAATGACCTTTTATGTATTGATATGCTATAAAGTATAAGACCAACCTAAAATCTAATAAATGAAAATATGACCTCAAACACTGTCGAAAACTCGTCACGGACGATCTACTGACGGTCAAAGCACAACCTCGGTTGCTGCAATTACTTCATTTTCGTACGGACCTAGGGTCAGCTTTATGCTTGCGAGGTCCAAGACGCGATGCTGGCAGCGGGGCAGAGCCGGCGGAGTTACTTTAGTATGCCTGGTTTTATGTCAATTAGAGAGCGAGGCCACGAAGGCGCGGGACCTAAGACAACCACCTTGCTCGCTTTGCCCTAAATATGGTCTTACCTGTTTATTTAAGTTGTGAACATAGTTATCCATATATTCAATTGTATTAAAATCAGATCCCCACAGTTCTACATAAAGATCTGACAGCGACCGCGATCTCTGCAAAATGGACGAAATTACAGAGAACCAGGGAATCAGAGACTGCTGTGTCGGTGGACTTCATCAATGAATTACATCGATGATCATACAGAACCGAAAGTTAGAAAATTCGGCAACGAAATGAGAGGAGACATTAGCAGGAACGGAAATTGAATAAATGGATGCAGGAGCCCATTGACAATGCTGATGTTGCAACCAAACAATAAGTGGATGTATGTAATCGCATTTAAGCATCTGAACCGATTATTATTGTGCTAGGGGTCAATTGACACAAACACTCGGTCTGTGGTCTTCCAATACTAATACTTTTAATCTAGCCAAAGACGATCTTCCAAAATGCTTCACATATGCAACAGCGGGGTCGCTTAACATGAAATTCACTCTGAAGGAACCAACACCTTTCCATTCTGGAACTTAACCGTCTTTGGCATTTGTGCTAAAGATTAAATTTACAAGATGGATCATGAACAACCGCGTGACGACTATATTGTGGAAATTAACGACGGTATTTAGATAAACTTGGAATGCGCGGCAACATTAATGGTTCCACTCAAGGAGGTGTTAACCAACCCTTGTTACAATGAAATACAATCTTGCTAAGGGTCAAATAGAAATCAACCTTTGAGATCAGCCTGATGTACCAATACGAACTAGGGGCCAGTTTGGAATTATCCCACATGCACACGAAAACGCTTTAGTCGCTCAGTCTTGTCCATCGGACGCATAACCATCCGGGATTGTTTCCACAACGAAATCGTGACATTCACCGACAAATTTACGCCGGTTACATTCCCCATCTATTCTATCGGATTAGCATTAACTGAACTAAGGAGAGAAAGATCTCGACTGTTAGTCAACAAAGAGTTCGTGTGGCTATTCTTGGGCGGAAACGAGAAATAGTGTTGATGGCACCAAGCAGGGATGTAATCTGTGCATTGCTAGGTAAACACGGAAGGGTCATAATCGCCCAAGATAAAATATTTCCTGGGTGAATGTTTTTTTTTAATCATTGCATGGAAATTTTCCCGTTTATGCGGCAAACAAAGCAATTTCACTGTTGGGTTCTTCAGCTAGTATTTTGAAAACAAATATTCGATGAATGATACGTTTGTACATATGTCTGCACCTTGTTGATGTAGTTCGCATCCAGATCCATACTCATTTCAGGCTCAATATACAGCACGTCCCATCTGATACGCAGACAGCATATCATCGCATCGTGTGTTTTTCAAAGCAAAATGTCATATCAATACATATCATTACTTCAAACTCCCAGATCCGGTTATATATCGATTAAATTACTTCTCTGTAACCGATGTAAGAACCTCTTAGGAACTTCAGATTTGAAACACCTGCCTTAGAACATGGCAGCAACAGCAGCAAAGAACGTGAAAGAAAATGCCACAGTGAGGTGGTTGCGTCGTCTATACAGTTTATTTTCATCGAATGCGGTAAGTGTCAGTCATGTAAACATCATATTTTGCTCTGCGTCATGGCGCGTAATATTTTAATTTCAGAAGTTGTTTGAGACATTTTGAAATACGAAATTACCGTCAAGCGGTCTTCGTTTTCTTTCACCTCAGAACTCGCAGTACTAAATACATGAAAAAGTGGGAACCAGTCTAGAAATGGATGAACATAAACTAGAGTATAAGCTGGTTTTGATGACAATGATTGGTTGATAATGCAAACAAAAACTTTAGTGAAAATAATGTTTTGAGAGTTTATCCTATTTTTACGTGCAAAAAGAGAAAAAGACTAAGTTTTATCAATCGTTTTAGGTCCTTTTACAAACTTTGTAATATTCCGTATTGTAATTTGCACCTGATTCTTTATGTACCATTGACAACGTGTTTCAAGCACGTAGGTAAAAACAAGGCGTAGCTCATGTGGTTTGCTGCACGCAAGAACTTACATCAAGGATGTTTCTAAACTGACAAATAAAAGGTTTGATCATGAGTGTCTAGAAATTAAAGTTCTTAAATATGATAGTGTTTATATAGATTTATTATGAGAGTTGAATGTGTACAACGAGTACTACAACCATTTGTGCAATACGGTGAATAATAAAATTCGTGCAGGTGTATTTTTTTAAAAAAGAATATCCACATCAGTAAGGCCTTTAAACTATCATGTATATTTACGAGTCCATCTGATGTCAATTTCAAAATTCCAGAACGCCTTATGCATTTTGATTCTTAATCGTATTAAACTGAGTGGCGTCAGAACAATTTTGGCAATAATTTTGGCATGTAAGATTTACTTTAAGCGCAAGTGCAGTCAGATGCCTCAGTGTATCCTCGGGGAAGGCACTTGGCCAATTTCATCAGCGTGATGTAAAAGTGCTCTTAAAAACCAACCTACAGCAAGGCGCGAAGCGCCGAGCCTTCTAGGGGGGTCCGGGGCCATGCACCCCCGGATTTTTTTTTTCAAGGATGCAAAATGGTGCAATCTGGTGCTATCTGAACCTTGATAAAGGGATCTAACAAAAGTGACTAAAAACTGCAATGTTTTAAAAACACTATAAAAAAAATATTAAAAAAAAAATAAATAAATAAAAAAAATTTAAAAATTCGGAACCCCCTTTGCATCTTTATCAAAAGCAGTGAATAAGTTTTTTTTAAGGGGGGGCCGGGCCCCCTGGGCCCCTATAGCAGGTCCGACCCTGTACAGCAGTAGACGTATAAAGGAGGCAAATAGCGGACGTAGTAACCTGTCCAGCGTGTGTATGAAAACGAGTTTACAACGTGCACAGTCGGTTATTATCTTCTTCTTTTGACAGCAGTGGGTATTTATTTTAAAGCGAAAAGCTTTCCTGCTCAATAAATAAACATATAATTGCTTTCAAAAGAATAACAAAGGTACTTTTCCTGTCCCCTGCCATTTATTTACAAACCTTGTTACAAACATTCTTTCTTTCAAAACCAAACAATACATTAATGATTGCGACGCCTTCAAGCTTATAAGAACGCTCGTGATTGTCGGCTTTAACTTAATAATAAATTTAATTTTTCAGGTGCATATTTCCTTATTTCTTTTAGTTCCGTGCTTGTTCAGTGGTTTTGTACAAGCCCAGATATAGGTGGTAGAAGACCCTGGAGAAATGTCATAAAATGTCCCACCCTCGTCATTACACTTCGTTGCGACCCCAACGTGGGGTCGCCCGTATAATTATTTTCCGGCGTGGGTCAGGATGTGGGTGTGGATGTGGGTGGGCAACCATGTTATGGTCAGCTATAACGTTTTACGGATTTAATCCAAAACATAGTTAGAGGTGAAATCCGAAGTGGTTGTGGGGCCAGTTCAGTCCCCTTGCCTCTATGTACAGGCGACCATTCCCTCCCCAACCAACCCACATCGCCACGAGGTGGGGACCATTAAATATATGGTCCATTTGCTCCGCAAGTAATACATCCTTAGTTTTATGTCATATAAGAAGGGCCATCATAACAGGCGGGCGATACGAAAGGGGATGGAGCGCCATTTAAGTGAAATCCCGGTAAGTTTTTAGAGTTGGTGCTCCGAAGACAAAGCTCGTTTTGGGGCACCGCTTCATCCAGCGCAGGCATGCAACGACCCAGTAAGCAAGCGTAAGGAAAGAATACATCTGTTAAAAGTATAGTTAACTCAGGAGAATGACATAGTTTTGTTACATCTTTCTGATAGCAAGCAACATAATGTTCCCGTTTATAAAACAACATTCATTCTGTAACAGGATTAAGGGTGACACTTTTTATGTAACAAGCGCTATAGCGGCGTACGAAAAGGATTAATAGATATGCGCAGTCCCGGATTAACCATTAGGCAGAGTAGGCAACTGCCTTCGGGCCCCGCGACTTTTATGGGCCCAATCAGGGGCCCCCATGAGACCGTGACCGTGGGTCTGGGGCCCCAAAAGTTTGACTGCCTATGGGCCTCCACGGTGCTTAATCCGGCGCTGGATATGCGTTAACTTCTTTTAAACTATCAGTTAGACGTTTTCAATAAAAAAAAATATCTAAACTACTTTTAGATATACGTTCGCGGAAATTGGACCTGAATCGTCTGTGTCCATATTTTTTGGTCCCATTTCACGCGAGTTAGATTCTCTACTCGACTGAAATGGATATGTTAGAAAGCTTGCAAATAGCTTTCCGGAGGTCAGTAGTTCTTCCTGGGGTCATCCGTGGCTCTTCCTCCACGAAATATACTTGCCACCATGTATAGCCTAATATGTCCTAAAAATGGCATTAATACCATAACGCCAAACTAAAATCATCGCTAACTAAAATGAGTAACCTACAATATATTTTCAAGCAGTTACCTGATATTTGTAATTTTAATATTGCTGTATACCTCGCTCTCGGCGCTCTGGCGCGATAGAGCACCGAACTCACACCTTTAGAGTGGAGTAGCACATGATTTCGTCATCTCTCTTCAATACTCATCAATACATGAGTTTAGGAACTGTATTGCCGTTTTAAAATCAGACCAGATGTTTCCAGTGTCAGACATATTCTTACTTCTTTCTATATGTATGTTTCGACTTGCTAATGACGTGGAAGTAGCTTTACAGAACATAGTTGTATTATGGAAGCAAGCAACAACATCCAGTGTGTATTCTTATTTAGTCGCATGATATATTTAAAAATTATAAAAGAGAAACTACCTTATAGAGAAAACAATCATTACAATTTAAAGGCACATTTACATAACCGAATTACATCAGATTTAAAATGTAAATATTATAATCGTGTGCACAACCCATCTGTAGCAATGGCGGGTAGGTGGCTGCCATTAGGTTTCTGAAGGTAAAATACCACTATAAGTACGTATACTTTTCAATATATTGTTGTTGCAGTCACGATCATATATTGCGCTGTCTCCTAATATACACAAAACTGTCATCATCTTACATACACGGGACGATGGCACTCACCTTTTACTGATCACTAATATCTCACCTTCGGTCAGAGTGGGTTCGAGTCTTGAGTTCGTCCAAGATGAGAGTATGTGCGAAAGCTTGCCTGTGGCTTCCAGTGGGTCGGAGTCTTCTCGGAGTCTTCATCCACTAGACATACTGGACGCATTATATAGTCTATCTTGTGCTGAAATAAGGCGATACACACATAAAACCACAAACCACCCTTATATACGACATCATGTGTCATGTAATAGTGATCGGACTGGTGTGGTAATAATTCCAAGGCTGAGCCAAGGTACCCAAGGTTCACCTTTGCTAGCCAAAGATGTTGTTCCAGATCAGTCCTTTGCATATTAAGCGAGCTAAATGAATTAGTGCTCCGCTATCTGATTAGACATTGCACAGAAAATTGATAAAATCATATAAATTGTTACTACTATATATGTTGATTGTTAGGATTAGTCATAACGGCCGCCGTCCAAAAAACACATTGCATGAACTTTTCTCCATGTTAAAAATGTAGAGAAAGAAAAAGCAGCAGCACATTTTGTGCATCTGATATTTCTCAGTAAAAAATGTAACACAAATCTATTCATTCAACCTCAGCTATTTTAGCGATTTGATGAAATTAAACTGAAAACTTACGATTATAAAAGAAAATAAAAATATCTCAACGCATACGCAACATTTCGGTCACAAATTGCGTCGTAGATATCAAAAGTGGTTCGCATGACAGCTATCGGAATACCTTCGAGTTCTGATCCATGTGGCTTACTTAGAAACCACAAATGCGTTTCAAGTAGCTAAATATGTCAAAGGTTCGCGTGGAAAGAAGTGGATCGACTACCCTTGGCTAATGAAGACGCCAGAGAGCTAGCGTTTTGTGGCCACTGCCTTGAGTTGCATGAACAATAATTCACCACTAATTCCCGGTACTTGCATCTAGTTTGGGTTGGGTGGTGATTTAAGACACGACAACACAAGCAGTTTTTATTGAGTGCCAATGATATTTAAGTAGAGTACCTTGATCAAGGGCAGTACATGGTAGTTGACCAGAGCTGATCCAGCGATAGGTTTCGAATTCGCACCAATTTAGTCGGGTGTCTGGAACGATAACCAGTGAAACAGCGGCTCCTGCCTTCTTTTTTCGCCTCATATCACATGAATAGGGCGAATCTCATTTATTCTACATCATAAACCAGCAGTAAATGGTTAGATCTGTCTACATGTAGCAATAAACTGTATGGCTATGTTGATCTATGTTGTGGTGTTCCACAGGGATTTGTTCTTGGTCCTGTTCTCTTCAGTCTAGACAATTCAGCCGCTCTCAAGTGTCATAGATCATCACCCAGTGTATCACCAATTGTACACTAGTGACACCCAAATATACAAATCTAGGAATCCAACTGAAGTTGATGGACCATCCATGGAGTAAAGAGATGCATTTCTGATATGACATTATGGATGACATGTAACAAGCTGCAGATCAATGATGACAAAGCTAAGGCCATTCTGAACACAACACAAAGACTTTCTCATTCACATCCTTTACATCAAACAATAAATATCAGCAACACCAACATTAAATTCACGCAGTCCTACGAAACCTAGGTGTTACTCCAGAGAGTACTCTCCCATTGTAACAACATGTTATGAACCTATGCAAGGTTGCATATTTTGAGATGAGACGCACCAGCTCCATTTGCAAATATCTTTAATTTGATGCCACTAAAGAACTTGTGTGTTTATTAGTACTTTTAAGACTGGATTATTGTAATTCAATTTTGTCTGGTTCGTCTCAATATCTACTACAGAAACTTAAAAAAGTTCGAAACACAGCTGCTCGGATCATTTTTAGAGTACTAAGATCAGAGCACACCTCCCCGCTGCTCTGTACCCTACACTGGCCATCCATTCGATACAGAATCAAACACAAAATTTGGTCTCTGTACTACGTTTCACTGACGGACTACAGTCCATAATATCTATCCAGCCTCACCCATGTGACACCATGCAGGATACTTACGCTCCTCTTCTGACAATTGTATATACTCATTATTCCCATTTTGAAAACGAAGTCGTATGGACAACGTTCTTTTGCATACCAGGGACAGCAACATAGAATGAATTGCCCATTGAAATTAGTCACAAAGACAGTGATCCCATTCAAGAGTGCTCTTTAAACTCACCTTTTTTGACTACAAAAACAAACTTAACGACCTAAAAATGTTTCCTACCTGAAATATTTTCAGCATTGTTTCGCCTCCAATTTCATGGTGTTTGTTTCTGTTTCTTTTATTCATATCATTATAGATATTGTAAAGCCCTTAGAGCTTATAAAGATTAGGCCCTGTACAAAGTCCTCATTACTATTATTATTATCAGTATTATTATTATTATTATTATTATTATTATTATTAGTAGTAGTAGTAGTAGTAGTAGTAGTAGTAGTATTTTATTAGTATTATTATTGCTATACGTCATACGATGATACCCACATGATACCCACAAGTAACTAAAGCAAGCTTAAAATGCACATGCCTGGGGGTGGGGGGAGAGGGTACGCACAAAGATCCAATTTTAAACAGAAAAAGTAACTAGCTGTGGCGTTGCCCGACCCAAAATTAAATTAGAACCATGTGTGATCAAGTAAGTCGGACAAGCCACTGTTTATTGTTACACATGACCGCAGGCTAACACCATCCCTTACGTAAGTTTGCCATAGTTAAGAGGGGAAGCCGACCCAAGTCGTCAGAAGTGTAATTAGCACCTTGGGCTGGAAGGATGTTTTGTACATCAAAGAAGTTGCCAGAAGGAGTGGGCGTGCCTTATCTTCTGGATACGCTGACTGACCGCCAGATCGAATTAGTCGAGTGGATAGGGTCCCAGCGCTACCCAATCAGAATCGAGATAGGGGTGGGACCCTGATTTATTTTAAAATATAATATCTTTAACCGGCCGGCGAGCTTTAGTTCTCTATCATCCGTTAGAGAGGATTGTCTGAAGAAGATAGAACTCCGTCAGCCATACGTAAATTGGTGGGAAACCCTTAGGAACATAATTCTAAGTGTAGCTTCTAAAAAGGTCAGTGAGCTATTTGTTCAATCTTTGCTGACTGCAACTGCATTTAATTGTATATATATATATATATATATATATATATATATATATATATATATATATATATATATATATATATATATCCTTATTATTACTAAAATCGTAGTAGGAATAATTATTTTGTGATGTTGATATGTTTGTATATTTTGAAGAATGAGTTCATATTTGTAAAGAATCATATTGCTTGCTAGCCGTCGTAAGAATTAATATTATTATAATTCGCTATGCGGTTATTTTATAGTACAATAGCACATTATCCATGCAATTGAATGGTATCTTTGGAATGGTTGGACTGTGAGAAGTTAATAATATGAATATTTGAATATTTGTGTACGCTTGTGGGAGTGTAGTGTACAGACATACGTCTGGTTGTCGTAATATTATAAGTACAATGAGATTATATATATATATATATATATATATATATATATATATATATATATATATATATATATATATATATATATATATATATATATATATATATATATATATATATATATATATATATTAGATATACTGATGTGATACGATGTATTGATATATGTATGATATCGTGCTATTACGTCATTGTTTCCTTGTAAGAGTGTGTGGGAATTTCGATGTGTATGTATGCGTGTCCTAAAAGTAATAGCCTTATCTGATGGTGTGAGGTGAGATGTGATAAACCTTATGTTATCGCCTTGTGATTTTCACAGGAAGCTTCGAGGGACAGACTAGTGAGTGGTCCCAGTGTCTCCGTTAGAGACGGAAGGAAGAGAAGGAAAGAGGGAAATCTGGAGAGGAAGCTTCGGGGGATAGACCAGGGAAAGTGGTCCCAATAGTCTTGATAAAGAACGGAAGGAAAGAGAAGTAAGGAGAGAAGTCGGGAGAGGTGAAATCCAGGAGGAGTGGGAGGATCGAATAAATAGATGAGTACAACCAAAGGCCAGGCGGAAAATCGAACTCTGAAAATCATGAGATGAAATAGGCTATCAGTTAGAGGACGAGTGATTGTGTGACATTTAAAGTTATAGGCTTCATTAAATTGTTATTGTTTGAATTTCATCTTCGTGTTATATATATATATATATATATATATATATATATATATATATATATATATATATATATATATATATATATATATATATATTTAATTTAACCGTTGACAGTGCTGACTGGGGGCTCAGAGCCGTATACCTATTTGATCATTAATTTAAATTTAAATTCACGAGCCAGGTGGAACTTCCATAATATTTTAATTAATATTTTGGAAGTACCCCGCCCCAACCTTTGCAGAACGCTACACTAGCTATAATTTACACTTGCAAAATTGTTGGATGTAAATATTATTTTTAAATATATCTCACATTTACTTCATGGAGCCATTATGTGTCGGGAATAGTATGCTGAGCTCGTAACAGTAGGATGTGGTTTCGATTCCTGTCCTGACCAGCCCTGGTCGGATGCCTTGGTGTGTCCATGAGTATGGCACTTTTCTCCTACAGTCTTGTCAGTTTGAAGTCTTTCGTGTATTTATTTGTCAATTAGACAAATCGAAATAACCATTTTTTTTTCAAGTCTCGGACTGTAGTAGAAGGTAGTTATTTGAATTATTTTCTGGCCGCTCTGATCCGAGATGAAATATGGCTCCATGTTTTTTAGTTGTGTACTTACTTACTGAAAGAATGGTACTGAAAATGGTAATTTAAAAAAAGGATACAACAGAACACACACACACACACACACACACACACACACACACACACACACACACACACACACACACACACACACATATATATATATATATATATATATATATATATATATATGTACTCAGAGAGAGAGAGAGAGATGTATTAAATTCCAGATCTAAAATACTCGCAGATGTAAAGCAATATCAAAGTTCGTCACATTTAAAGGTAGGTTTTATTTTACACAAAATCACGCGCATATGTAAATACCTAAACCGGCTAAATCATTTTTCCTTATACAATTATTTTCAACGACATTCCATATTAACACCATTAAAATACTGAATCCATTTTCATTTTCTTCCTGTTGCTTTTCTAATTTTCTTTCAAAATTAATTTAGGGGCCCCTGGTAGCCTATGGTTTAAAACGTTCGCCTTTACCGATCACTGCCATCTCACCTCTCTCCTCGTGGGTTCGAGTCTCGGGCTCCGTCGATTTGGGTAGGCGATTGCTAGTAGTTTCCCATGTGTCGATGGTTCTTATCGGGTTCCCCGGGCTCTTCTTCCACCATTTATACTGTCCGTCATCTATAGAATATTGTGTGCTGAATAAACCCACAACATACACAAGATATAAATTCATTTGACAAGTTTTACAATTTGGGTAATTCGTTTTTCTCTACGTTTAAAAGTAACTCCCCCCTCCCCCCACTTATTTGCAATTCAAACTCAAGGTCATATGAAATGATTAGAAATAAACAGGTTCTCCTTTACGTATACTTATATAATTTCGTCGCCCTTTTTCTTCTTTACTTTAGTCATTTATCCATAATCCGAGAAAAACCATTCGTAATGTTTATTCTTGTATTAGATATTGACCAATTGATGCTATATTTAGCATGGTGACCTTGATTTTCGCTACAGTCTGATGCAAGGGCTATTCGCGCTTTCAAATCCGTGTATAAAATACACTCGGCTAGGAGCTGATCACGCACTCGTCACAAGAAAACAGCTGATCGAGAAACCGACACTGACATACTCAACTTCGCAGTATTCGAGATCGGAGTGTTGTATCGCCGCATAATCTGAAAATTTGAAAATGGTTCGCGTTATAAGTAATTCATTCACGACACCACGAAGCCGACACAGTTCGGGTGAGGTTTTAGTGGACCAAATGACTGCCGAAAAAGCGGTGACCGCATTAAACTACACGGGACACAGATCAAGGTTTTCTCCGTATCCTATGGATCGCGATGAAATGCATATGGAAATGAACTGTGACACCGATTCCAGTACTAATGATTCGTTTAGTGGAGGAGAATCTGATTTGGAGAAGAGAGGAGATGCCAATTTGGGCGAAGAAGCTTTGGAAATGGAAATGAACGAGGTAGACATACACTTGTTTAGATTTACATTGAATACATTGACCGAATTTCAGTTGTTTTCTTGTGCTGGGTTTATATATATGTACCATAGCTTCTTTAGATCAAATTTGTAGACATTTAGATGTCACTATATGATTTTTACCATTGTTTCATTGAGTGTTAACTCAAAATCTTACCATTATCAGTGTAAAATAGAGGAGTAATAGCTTGGGTGATCAGCTGTGTATCAGCTGTTTTACCGGCGATTCATCAAGTCACGCCCTCTAGTGGGAAAACCCCCCAGTAGAATAATCTGGAACCAATTAACCGACTTGTAAAGATTCAGTGCACCCACTCTGCTTCTGTACCGTAACTAATTAATAACGACAATTACAGCAGCAACAACAAAGCAAGGATATTGCACTATTTAATATACCTAATTGTGAGGTTAAATTGTAAAACTTAAATTTAGCAAGGAATCTACGTTTCAAATTCTATTTTACCTATAAAAAAAAAAAAACTTTGACCGGCAAACTGCAATGCTTTCGTATTTATTAGAAGAAAAAAAAACTTTCTCTTGTTAATGACTTCGAAAACTCTCAAACAAAAACTATACGTGTATCGCGACATAAATTTTATGCAGAGCTTAGAAACACAGGAAAATAAATAAATGTGCACAGAATAATTTTTTTTTAACTTTTCGGATACTAAGAGAAAATCTCAAAAACCTGGGTCAAAAACGAATTAAATAGCCAGAAATGTGTATACACTATTTTTCCTTTTATTTTAAATTACGATACTTTGTGAATAGTTGGATCTACTCGTGGTGTTTTTACGGTTTGTATGTTTTCGTTTCATGCATAGGACTAGCTCTGAAACTTGCAGAAACCCCGTTCCCTTTTTAAAATATTTTTTTCTCTCGCCATCATGCGTAAAAGTAGAACATTAGTGGAAAATCGAGGGGTGGTGCCAAAAAGTCGACTGAACACTTTAATTCATTTGCAAACGTTTCACAATTGATCATGGATAATATTTCATGTGAAAAATGCTTCAGTTTGATGCACACGGCATATGCAATTAAAAGCAAGTAGGTGTTAAACATTACACTTAAATAATAATAATAAAGAATAAAGAAAGAAGAATAAGAAAAACCCAAACATGCATAGCAAGTTCTTGCATGTCATTTCCTTTTGTTTTTTATGAATATTTTGTAATATTTATTTTGTGATGACCGAATGTTTATAAATCAACATGTATTCGCGAAAATGTACTCACCTCTTCTGCATAATGTGTTTATTATTAGACGCATACATCTCACATGTGGACTTTGTGACATCAGAGACATAGTACCCAATTCATAACATGAAAAGTTTGAAAGGAAAAAAGTTAGAAGTAAAGGGTCGATCGTGTTTTCGTTGAAACTCAACTTATTCAATATAAATTTGCATTTCCAAATACTTCTCGAACGTGCCATGCATCATGACTGCATTTGCGTCATAAATGTTATATTTTCGCATGACAATTTTTCTTTGGAAATACAGAGTGCACATATGCCAACAAGTTGTTCTCTGCAGGCCCGCGGGCAGGATTTGTGGGACCTCGGAAATATTTTCCAGTAGGTCTCAAAGATTTTCAGAGTTTGACAGCGTTGTGCCCTTGGACCGTTGTGGGCCCCGCAATTTTAACCCTAGTTGTTCCACCCTGTCCGCGGCCCCGGTTCTCTGCCTTTTTTTCCGACATTACTTGTGGCTCCCATCAGTAGTTCACAAAAGAAAGAAGAATAATTTGTTGATTTAAGAGGGCAAACTGAGTTTGACAATCATCCTTACCAGTTGTTTATTATTTGCGTTTTTTCCTGACTAACTATATGCATATGTCAAGGACCACGGTTGCTCTTTATTCAAATTTGAAAAGTACAGATAGAATTTGATTATTACCAATCAACTTGAATAGTGGAGGGTTTTTTGGTGAAAGAAACCAGAGTGAATAAAGGGTCGGTGTCAAACTAATTTATTTGATATTTGTATATACTTCTTAGATATCTAAACTATTATTCACATGACTTTAATTTTGGCTTTTCAGGATGAAGCAATAAAAGAAAAAAGAAGGAAGATGAGAAGAAGGGAAAGAAATAAAGTGTCTGCCCAGGCATACAGACAGAGACGCAGAGAGCAGAATAACATCGCGCAGAAGGTATATAATGTGGTGATTAGAAGAATGACTACATATTGTTTGGCAGTTAATTAGCTTGTATTAACAGTAAAAAGAATTTCATTGTCATTCATAGTAGATAAAAGTTCATATCCATTCCTAATATAAAGAACTTTATATCCATGCACAAACTGCAAATGATGAAATGACTAAATTAACCAGTAGTAATGTTGTAAATAAAATGATTTTATGTTCTGTGAATATACGCCTATGGTCAGTTAAATACAGGACTTAACCTTTTTAAAAATGGAAACCTGTTATAAGAGCTGACTTAAATGATAGCTAGCTGTTCGCTTATAGGAAGTAGGTATGTAATGAAAAGTTTTCATAGTTCTTTTGCTGTGTAGAATATTTCACTTTTCATTCTTCTCTAATGAAAATTGTTTCATTGCAATTTTCAGTCATCTTTTTCTCCAGATATTATTTTTTATGCCTATTGTTGACATGCAATTGTTTCGGTCATTTCAAGATGTATTACACTTTAATTTTCAGTTATATGGCATTTAGTCACGTGTTTATTATAGCCTTTATGTTTTATTTATTTTAGATGCTTGATGCACTGGAAGCTACTCACAAAATGCTTCTTGAGAAGGTCCGCCATCTTGAAGCTGAAAAACACATCGTTGAGGAATACCTGAAGACATGTGTGAAGATTCCTTGGTGTCCTCATCATATTTCTTGTCCCCCCTGTACTTCTACAGGAATTCCCACCGGAAAGACAGTTACAGGAAACATTGCTTCCTGTGGAGGCCTATCAACCGCCATGGAGACTGGAAGTAGTGCCTCATGAAAGAGGGACTTCAACTCTGATCTGCTTCCTGTTCTCATGTGGTGTAAAATCCTCTTACGATGAGTTGTGTTCTCTGTGGGGATGGAGTGAGCTGGTCCGGGCATAATCTACCTCTAGTGCATGAGACGTTACCGTGTCACCATACGGGTAACTAACGCATTATTTTGATACAATCTTTACAGCTTATCGAGCTGCACTTTATCTTACCAGAGGAGAAGCACCAATATGAACAATTAGTCCATTTGTTTCCCTATTTTAAATTATGGGATACATAAGAATGTTTAACTTGAATGAGAAATGTTGTTCATGGCTTGAGATATGAATGTACCTGAATATTTGTGCAAATAGATTTTGTATGACAGATTATATAGGCGTGATATATGATCTGTTGTAGTTTTTTAATTTTGTACTTTTTCACCCATTCCATCATGATAATCATTAATAAAATGGTCATTAAGTACTTTATTATTTTGTTGGTGTTTAATTTGTGACTACAATAGCAAATGCCTAACCGAGTTTTTATCCTTTTGCCATCTTCTAACACATACACAACAATTCTTTCGCATTCACTTCCAGATGAAACTGCAGTGCTCCACATGTCTAACTCGCGACCGAAAGGGTGCCGGTTAGAATCCTGCCATCGGATCGTCCTAGCTCGGCTATCATAGTGTGACATTAGGCAATGTAATTTTCTCCAATTACCTTGGCACTAAACAACCCATGTATCTCGCTGCACTGTAAAACACCAAACAAACAAAAAACACATTTGAAAGCTAGCTGGAACATCCACCATTCTAAAAAATATCCACAATTCTAACCAAAAACGCTTGAAACCTAGCTTAAAGATCCGACATTCTATAAATATCCACAATTCTAACCCCAATGGTTTGCAAGCTAGCTTAAAGATACACCATTCTATAAATATCCACCTTTCTAACCAAACACTCTTAAAAGGTAGCTTAAAGATCCACCATTCTATAAATAACCACAATTCCAGCCAAACACTATTCAAGGCTAGCTTAAAGACCTACCATTCTATAATGTTAAAAATTCTACACCTTTTCGAACTTGTGAAAACGAATATTTGTAGCAAAGAGAGAGAGAGAGAGAGAGAGAGAGAGAGAGAGAGAGAGAGAGAATTCTGTTTAGTTAGAGTTTTGTTGTAAGTAGGGTTTAACGCCATTTTTCATCACACGATATACATGACGGCCAGTTTTTAATGGTTGAAGAAGAATCAGGGAAACCCACGGAAAGAACCACCAACCCACGAGAAGCTACTGGCAAGCTTTCTCACATATCCACATTGGCCGAATCTGAGACTCTAACCCACGCAGACAGAGGTGAGATGGCAGTGACCCATAACGGAGAGCGCTTTAGACCACTCGGTCACGAGAGAGAGAGAGAGAGAGAGAGAGAGAGAGAGAGAGAGAGAGAGAGAGAGAGAGAGTTTATTGCAACCATTTTCTACATAGACACGTGTATACACATAGTTATTCACATATATACGTACCCAGATGTACGAACATGTATTTGAAAATATAATTATGCTCCTTTCTCCATTTTTAAATGTTTCTTACTCAGTCAAATTGAACTTTGCTCTCCAAAATAAAATTATTAACTTGCTAGTCGCAATTTAATTTACTGCCATGGCAGTAATGGATATGTGTTATTTACACATAGTGAGATTAATTTGTAACCCGAATATCGGCATAAATGTGCCCATGGAGAAACACTAGTTGCTTAATCTTTTATTTATTAATTTCTATGTTTAGTCGCTTATCTGTTCACCCATGCGTTTATCGTTCACCCTTCCACTCTGCATGTTACACATAGGCTAATTTGTATTTTAAACCATCCATTTGTTTATTGTTTCACCTGTCGTTAACATACTAAGTTATACATGTGTGGAGGTGGTAATGATGGCATCGTCATAAGACTGCTATAATTTTCTCTATTCGTATTCGACCCAAGATGTAGTACTGTATCCCGGTAATACGAGTTCGTTCCGGCCGAATGTACCCAAATGTTCTGTCACCATAAAGGTTTTCACATTAGAAACTCTGTAACCCTTGTTTTTATATTATACTACCCATATTGGAAGGAAGACGTCCTTAATACGTGGCTGAATCTCTTGTAGTATCACTATTTTTTGCATACTACTACGCATTTTTTTCTGTACTTTTCTTTGTCTATATCTATTAATATATTTATCTCTTCGTCCGTCTGTGTGTGTATATATATATATATATATATATATATATATATATATATATATATATATATGTATATATATATATATATATATATATATATATATATATATATATATATATATATATATATATATATATGTATGTATGTATATATATATATATATATATATATATATATATATATATATATATATATATATATATAGTTTGTTGGGTGGTATGAAAATTTGGTGGAAAATTATAGCTTTTAATGCTTTTAAGCAAGCACATTAATATTTGCATAGTTAGTTTCTTTATAAGAAGTTTCCTATACATACATATAGAATGGCGAATATATAGTTAGTTTTTATTTGTATTAAACTGACAGTTATGAAGTAAAGTGATGGATAAAATAAAAACTTTTTTTGGGCCAGGGAGCCGCCCACACTTCATACATTAAGAAATATCCCAAGAGTACAATTACAGTACCTATGACTCTAACAGTAATGGTTTAGACACGACTGTATTATTCTAACAATTACAAATTACGAGGACCAGTCAGAACAAAAGGTTAATTAGCGATCGCAAAATAACTGCTGATAACATTACACAGTGTAAATAATGGCTACCTCAGATTGAATTTAACCATGTGAGGTGATATTTGTTGCCTGAAAGCAGTAGTGTCGGTATGTAAAGTCAATGTTCGTTGCTTACAATTGTGGCTGGAACAAAAGTGAGGTCAAAGCGAGTAGCCCGAAGGAATACCATTAAACCAGAGCGCTCAGAGAGATGTATTTTACTGTTTGTATGGGTGGTGTGGGCAGAGACCGTTTTCTTTTTAAACATAAATCCCCCTCCCCGTTAACAACTGTTAAAATAGTACATCAATAAATGCACAACATTGGCTTTTGTGTATAGTTTGTAGAAAGTAAAACAGAGATCGTTTACACTATTAGACCAAACTGCATTTAACTCACTTGTGCTGATGGTATCAACCTTAACAATTATGCCATGGTAGAAATATATAAATATTCAAAACGCTGTAATATATTTTGCATTTTACACAGGGCATTAAACGTTGTATATATTGTGCAAGACGTGCTTCAAACAATAAGGCATAACCATACACAAAACTGGATTTATTTAACCTAAAACACAATATTATCTGGCATGAATCCATGTAAAATGTAAGAAGTTAAGTGTAATGTCCCACGCCATATATCGACCCATATAAACAGTGCAGTAAATAATACTTGTTCAATCTTTATTTCTGGTTTGTGGATCTCTTTTTCGTTTCCTTCTATATATGTGCAAGATCAGCATAATTTTCTTTGATTGGTTTAGATTTTTAGATTTGATTTTGATTTTTTCAAGTCGAGAAACTATTTGAACTTTAGCTTATGTCCTGTAGGTTTTGTAACAAGTTATCATATTTCTCTCTGGCAGTTCAATTCATTTTGCAGTCAGCTTGTTTGTCTCTTCGGCATTTAGATATAACAAAACACAAGATAATCATAAACATTAAAGACTTGTTTCTGTATAAATTATGCAATGACTACTCTTTTTACCAACATATTGCAAACAATACACTAATATCGACAAATATTGCTTCTTAATTCCTAATCACTGCCAGATATCAGAAACATTTATTTGCATTGCCTTCGATAATGGTCTTTCTATTATATCTATTTTATGGCTAAGCATAACTGCAGTGTTTATGTGGCTAGCTGGCAATTTCTATACGACAATAATTCGAAAATTGCTATGCAACTCTATTTCATTTACAGCTATTATAATTGTATCATCTGCACACAGCACAACATTTGTTCCAATATATCTTGCAATATATCGTCATTGGGTTCCAAATTAACACCCGCAACAACTTCTGAGAACAACGGATTTTCAGACTCATTTAAATACCAAAATCAGCGTTGACGATTTTCCCCGCTTGGAGTAGCAGCATTATTGCACAAAGCATCTCCAGTCATTCCTCACAAAATTTTATATTATTGCACATTTTGTATATTATGACTTTAAAAATGTCTAATATATTTATGTTATGAGATAGATAGCAACCTTTGCGAAAACATCTTTTCTTGAATAAGAGTATTAGCATGAAGAAATGTTGGCAATGTTTGAATATGAAACACATGTAAATAACTTCCAAAGAAAACTGTGGAGTTTAATTGCATAATTTTTTAATGGGTACATAGTATTGGTTTATCCATTGTATGTTCGTTGTTGGCTTACCCTTGTATGTTCATCGTACACTCTTTTTCCCAAGATTTTGGTGACAAATCATGTTTAAATACAAAACTTAAACAGAAAAAAAAACAATACAAGCAAACAAACAAAACACATACAAGGGTAAGACAGCATTTTCTGTTGTTTTTATATATTCATTACTAATATCAAACTTTAAAAAAAAAACAACAAAAAACCCCAACAAAAACAAACAAAACACACATACAGCATTTTCTTTTGACTTTATATATTCTTTACTAATATCATCGAGGGAACTGCTTGCATTATTATTTGACTATTTATAAAACAGCTGATTTTCTCAGAGGTAATTTCAACGCTTAACACATTTAAATCAAACAATGACAGGTTTAAAACTATCGTTTGAAACGATAAAAATTATATCGGTGAAGGTTTGCATTCCTATTTAGAACTGTTTAAACTCTCTATCTTTTTGTTTTTTATTTGCACAGTTGTCGTCATTTATTTCAAAATTTATGTTTAAATTAGTTACAGTTATCTGCAGGAAAAACCTATTTTTCTCAATACTTTTAGCGGTTTGCATTCTACCATTTCCCTTGTGTGTAATACAAAGCCGTTTGCATTCTAATATTTTCACTGTGTGTAATACGAAGCCGTTTGCATTCTAATATTTTTCCCTGTGTGATTCGAAGCCGTTTGCATTCTACCATTTTCCCTGTGTGTGTAATACGAAGCTGTTTGCACTCTACCATTTTACCCGTGTGTAATAAAAGCCGTTTGCATTTTAACATTTTCCCTGTGTGTAATATGAAGCCGTTTACAGTCTACCATTTCCCTGTGTGTATTACGAAGCCGTTTGCATTCTAATATTTAACCTGTGTGTAATACGAAGCCGTTTGCATTCTAATAAGAAGCCGTTTGCATTCTACCATTTTCCCAGTGTGTAATACGAAGCCGTTTGCATTCTAATATTTTCCCCTGTGTAATACGATGCCGTTTGCATTCTACCATTTTCTCTGTGTGTAATACGAAGCTGTTTGCACTCTCCCATTTTACCTGTGTGTAGTAAAAGCCGTTTGCATTCTAATATTTTCCCTGTGTGTAATATGAAGCTGATTGCAGTCTACCATTGTCCCTGCGTGTAATGTGAAGCCGTTTACAGTTTATCATTTTCCCTGCGTGTATTACGAAGCCGTATGCATTCTAATATCTAACCTGTGTGAGTAATACGAAGTCGTATGCATTCTAATATATTCCCTGTGTGTAATATGAAGCTGTTTACATTCTACCATTTTCCCTGTGTGTAATATATAGAGGATCTTTGCTTGAAACGAGTGAATAACGGATATATTTCATCGAGTGGATGAAAAACTCTGTATTTTCACGAGTGGCGAAGCCACAAGTGAAAATACTAGAGTTTTTTATCCAAGAGATGAAATGTATCCGTTATTCACTCGTTTCAAGCAAATATTCTTTTTATTTTATGCTCACATAAATTTATATAGAAAATAAAAGGGAATTAAGTATGTTCTGACCCAAAAATGTAGTTCCTGTAGTGAAAAAATATTGTTATTTTTTCACTGTTATTTTTTCACTTGTTATTTTTTCACTGCAGTGAAATATCAATATTATTTTAACTAGAAAATCAAGTAATTCACTGCTGAGTATAAAATAAAAAGCCGTTTACATTCTACCATTTTCCCTGTGTGTAGTACAAAGCTGTTTGCAGTCTAATATTTTCCTTGTGTGTAATATGAAGCCGTTTGCAGTCTACCATTTTCTTCTTGTGTAATACGAAGCCGTTTGCAGTCTACCATTTTCCCCTGTGTGTAATATGAAGCCGTGTCTGAAATAACTGATACTTCACATTTTACCATGGCTATTATTTTGAATACCTTGGCCATTATTTTAATGCCATATTCATTATTTTAATGCCATATTCATTATTTTAATACCATAGTCACTATTTTAATACCATATTCATTATTTTAAACCATGGTCATTATTTTAATGCCATATTCATTATTTTAATACCATATTCATTATTTTAAACCATGGTCATTTTTTTATTACCATAGTCATTATTTTAATGCCATATTCATTATTTTAATACCATATTCATTATATTAAACCATGGTCATTATTTTAATGCCATATTCATTATTTTAATACCATATTCATTATTTTAAACCATGGTCATTATTTTATTACCATAGTCATTATTTTAATACCATATTCATTATTTTAAACCATGGTCATTATTTTATTACCATAGTCATTATTTTAATGCCATATTCATTATTTTAATGCCATATTCATTATTTTAAACCATGGTCATTATTTTATTACCATAGTCATTATTTTAATACCATATTCATTATTTTAAACCATGGTCATTATTTTATTACCATAGTCATTATTTTAATACCATATTCATTATTTTAATACCATAGTCATTATTTTAAACCATGGTCATTATTTTAATACCATAGTCATTATTTTAATACCATATTCATTATTTTAAACCATGGTCATTATTTTAATACCATAGTCATTATTTTAATACCATAGTCATTATTTTAAACCATGGTCATTATTTTATTACCATAGTCATTATTTTAATACCATAGTCATTATTTTAATACCATAGTCATTGTTTTACATACCATGGCCATTATTTTACATTTGTAACTCGTTGAGTTGCAGTAACCGTTTCTAAAGCAATTTTCTAAAGTATTTGTAATTCTTTCAGTTTATACTTTATCACCTCTATTGCCATAAAATTATATATTTTGAATTTGTATCTATATATCATCTTTCCGTTTTTCTTTGTCAAAGTTCTTGTGACTCGTGTGTCCAGGTGATCCCAAACATACAGACTGTGTGTCCCTGTATGTTTCTGTATAATCTGGAATGTTAATTAACCGAAAAATATATTTCAAGTTTAAAGTGACAACTTTAATATATAAAAAATAATTGATGCAGTCTGTACTTTTTATAACGTTTTCTTTGTTAAGGAAGTGCTATTTTTTTTTATTGCGTTGTACGAAAAATTATAAAGCAAACATGTTGCTTGCCTAAGATTATATGAATATCATCTTTTTTATTATCCAGAAACATAAATAATTATGTCATATACGACCTTATAAGGGTGTAAAATAATGTATTATGCGTCTACGCCAAATCGATTTAGAACATTGGTTGTGAATTTACGAATGTAATATCTCGGACCATTCAAAGGTATTAGTCTTTTAATTTTAACATATATCATTTCAAATTAAAATCGCTAATAAATCAGTCCACGAGTTTCTTATTTAAATGTTACATTTTTGCCCATTTAATACTCAACTTGGTCTTATCTAAAATATGTAAAAACCATGTTGTTATTTTTTTAAAAATAAAATAAAAAAATAGGTTCTGTGTTGATTTCTTCTGATCCTGCTCAGTAATATTTGCTACTTGTGTTCATCTCAAGGTTGTTTTCACTGATATGTTCGATAAGTAAAAATTAAACATAGTTGTTTTCCGAGATTTTCCGAACGCAATGCAACATTCTATAATTTAGATTCATTCTAATTCCTTTAATAATCATGGAAAACTTTATTTCTATTTTGTTTAAAACTTAAATTATGTCCATTTAGTGTTGATGAAAAACATGGGATTTGTTGGTGCAGTTTTCAGCATCGGATAAATTTCTTTTAGATATATAAACCAATCCCCTGACCTATTATCTTAAAACCACGCATAGATGTGAAAAGTATGATTGAAACATTCATATAAATCTATACTGATGGCATTATAAATTGTACACTTATGTACATTTCACTTCAATCATTCTTTAAGCTTTTTTTGTTATGAAGCTATTTAAAATTATGTTTATTCGACCTCCCTGTTTATTCTCTCTCTCTCTCTCTCTCTCTCTCTCTCTCTCTCTCTCTCTCTCACACACACACACACACACACACACACACACACACACTAGTCAAGAGATATACTAGTAACAAAGTAACTTTAAATCCAAATTGTAGTTTAACATATATGCATTTTGAAAATAAACTGTCGAACTGTGATCATGTCTGAGCACCAATATTAACATCTGAGATTTACAACCAAATTCTGATTTCATTCGAGCAGACGATCAGTCAATGATGGATAGATAGATAAGTCACACACCACAAAATGTTTTCACATCAGCTGACCGTCCGTTTTCGTTGTTGCCAACCCTAACATAGCAATAAACAATTTAAAAAATTAAAGTAAAACCTAGGGTTTTAGAAATACACTGCAATGAAACATATACGTAACTTTACAAAGCAACAAGCAACCTAATTTTTCACGGTATTATTTATGTTACTCAAGCTCTTTATTTTAGAATGACTCCAGTTTACACTAAGGAAGCTGCGTCGTTTTCTCTCCTTACTGTTCTGTATTAGTCGAGAATAATATCGGATGTTAAAGGTTTGGGAAAGTATAACATAATTACAGAAAAAATACATACAAGAGACTGAAATAAAAATTATACATAAACTATAACATACATGTATATAAATTTGATGAAAGAAACTAAACGTACCGTTGAAAGGTACAGCCAAACATTCATTCGAATGCGTATGCAGATTATATGGTTATTCAGCAACTAAATAAATTCAAAGAATCAAAGAAGTTAAAGTTGTATTTTATGTCCTCTGGTTACAAGCAGAAAAGATTGTAAAGTTCTACTATTAATAATACGCATTAAAACTGGATACTAAAGAGACTATATAAGCTTGATAGCACTTCAAGAAAATGTTATCAATTTCTTCGTACACAAGTAGTGGACCCAAAGCTATCAAATCATCCTTATATCTTTTTTATGTTCTCCCCTTGCAAGCTCATGATCTACAATGATGATGATGATGATGATGATGATGATAATGACGGCGAAGACAACAATAACAACAACAACAACAATAATAATAATAATGATAATAATAATAATAATAATAATAATAATAATAATAAGAAGAAGAAGAAGAAGAAGAAGAAGAAGAAGACGAATAATAATAATAATAATAATAATAATAATAATAATAATAATAATAATAATAATAATAATTTATTGGACTGTCAATTTCTGCTTGCTATTTCAATGCTCCCATACAAGGCCTCCAAAATTGAGGGTACAGCGATTTAGTGTTAAAGCCGCTAATGTAAACACACACACACACACACACACACACACACACTTGCATTCTTCTTCAAACTTCGATCATCGCTATGAATTCTATTGATAAGCATGATAAACTGAGCCTTTACGGGGCCCCAATTTCCAAGGACATAGACAGACAGCGCCCATGATGAAAATGCAAAATTTTGACCCGGGAAGTCCCTTGTTTCCAAATTTAGATTTTGTTGACCCAAATTCTACAACATGTCGTCATTTTTGATGACGTGGAGGAAATTCATTTGAGATACTTTTTCTTTTCCCCTAAATCTAGTCCAGCCCACAGGACGGCACCGGTTACCTCCCTTAATTTAAATGTTCATAACGAACATGTGCTTGGTCGACAGGTCCAAACATGTTATCGAAATCCCCAGTCTTAACAATAGAAAATTATACCGCGTGTTCTTAACGGCCGGATTTTGCTTACCTTCTTGATTTTGGATCGATATTACACAAACAAAGGTCAGTCCACATTCTTTATTCGATTTATTATCGGTTTAGTTTATCGATAAGCCAATAGCGTAACTGTCAATCATTGACAATGTTTGTAAACATAGGAGTTTGTAACATGGTTTTGACTGGGGCAAACGTCAAGGTTTCGACTGTCTTATCTCGATTAGTTATCATAGTAATTAAACACTTAGCCACTCTTCATTTTCAGGATGCGGAATTTAACGGCAAAACGTCACATTGATCTCAATATATTATCGATACAAAATTAATGAATTATGCATGACAGAGCAGTGATCCATATAACTATGTACGGAAAAAATAGTTTATACGATTATAACTAAATAGGATCATTTCAGCTTACTGCAGACAACTGTAAACGATAATGAGCCTTACCAGGGATAAGTTACGGTTTACAGTTTTTAAAAAATTGTTTGGAAAGCTGCAATGATGGAGTAATTAAATTATCGTCTGTTTCGGCTACCTGTACACAATCTGACCCTACCGATGGCTTCAGCAGGGGAAAAAAATATCTGTGCAAGGTCATTACGAATTGATAAAAAAAAGTGACGAAATTTTCATGACAATTACAAAATAGTTCTTAAATACCTAAACATAACAATTTATCGCCTTCGTGTGAAATTGTTATGCTTTTGTTTATAAGTTTTTGTTTGTTTTTGTTTATTTAAGCGCGATATACAAGAGACGCATAATAAATTTTTATAATCCGAATTTTAATTTTTTTCAAATAAAAAATAATCGGTAAATGATTTACCACAACATGCAATGTGACAATAAATTGGATGCAGATTTGTTATGTGGCTAGTCAATATTCATATTGCTTGGATATATTATGAGTAGTTCCGAATGTAACCGACATCTTGATCTGATGTGTCAGCAGTTTTGACTAGAACGTTTTCGAAACGTTGCATGATCTCGCATCCATAACATGGCTTTTATATCAATGAAATTATAATATTTCGATACTTCACAGCATCAAAGTTATTCCGCACTTTCTCATCATCACTTGATATTAACAATACGTATATATTTTCTTCCATCATTCTTTTGATGCGACTTAATTAGCGCCGCATAATTATAGTTTCACGAGATTATAATTAAAGCACTGAGGCATGGTTTCCACCATCACGACGGAACAAGTAAGTTTATTTGTTTTCTTGACAATCACCACTGCGTTGAAACCAAGAGCACATAAACAAATTTTGAAAATGCGTGTATATTCAAAATCGCAATGCCCCTGATACAAATGTGAACCACAATGCACTCCCCCCCCCCAAAAAAAAAAAAAAACAGCATCATATCGCTGTCATGGAAAAATACATTTCTGTTCAGACTTTGAATTTTACATTTGCATCGATAAAGGGCTACACAATGAAAAATTAATTTTTTCATATGTACAATCCATCAAAATTTAACATTTTGATAAATACAATACTAACTTCAGATAGCAGTATATTTATTTATTTATTTATTTATTTATTTATTTATTTATTTATTTATTTATTTGTAATTTTGGTACAGACGGAATAAGAATGGTCTCTACTGTCTAATCAAGTTTTTTTTTTTTTAAATTATCTATAGAAATAGGTACCCGGTATACATTTTGAAAGAGAAAATTTTCTTACACGTAAATTGAAATTCTTAACAATTCAGTAGCAAACTTGCAGAGGACGTTATTAAAACCTGCAGATAAATTTATAAATTTGTTACCGAAGAATTTTATTGTACTGATTTTTGATAATTACATCATCTCAACATTTACTTTATTCAAACATTGGAGTAAGTCACCTTCACACTCCACTGTTAACCCTAGAGTTTTCTTTTAGTTTATTTGCTCCTGGTTCCTAAATATTTTTGTCTTTAGTTCTCCATTTTGTGACTACACATTTGATTGAATTCGAATTTCTTTACACTTTTAACGTTTTAATTGGTATATTTGAGTTATGTTATGTCTTTTATAAATGTTCTTTGGCACCATAAAATCGGTACAAGTCACAACTGTCTTACTTTTCTAAATTTAGTAACTGACAGGTAGTTGTTTCGACCGATGCCCATTTTTCACCGTCATCCCATAACAAAGGAGAGGTAATAGATACATGCAAAACGTTTTTAATTAATGACATGTAATAATTCAGAAAATAAATGTATGCAGTATGGATAAGCTAAAGTTTTCAACTAATGATGTATGACTTTTGAATGCACAGCAGAGGTGGCATTATTTGTTTACAGTGTATAGATGGCAGCCATTTTGTTCTATACTGTATCTTCTACATTGTGTGCACTTATGATATGTATTCAGTACAATATGTTGTATGTTATTACTACCAATACAGGTCTAGACCCAGTTCTTTAAACATCTTTAAAAAATCTTTCTTAGATTTGTTATATCATAATAAATTTATTATTACTTGGTTGGTAACTGATTTTAAAAAATTCAGCAGTCTCCCAGAATTAAAATAAATGAATAAAATCTTACATTTTCGTTAAAGAAGTCTTGCCTTCTTTCAGAGGAAATTTTGGAAGTAAGAGTGAATAGGTCTCATTGTTTTAATTTAAAATTAAAATGTGAGTTTGCATCATTTCCGCTGTCCCTTTCTCAGACTAAAATATTTATATTGTCTAAAGTATTATAAATAAAATAATGTAAAATCATACTTTGAGAGGACATTTTGATATTGTTTTCATGAAATAGGACCCTGTCATTAGGTAGAGTTAGTTTCAAGAACATTTTTGATTTACTCTTACCTTCATCGTGGAAAATACTTTGGATTATTTAACTTTTCATCGAAGAGCAAGACTTGCAGGGCTTTGGCGACAATGCATTTTATGAATTAAGATTAAAGTTAAACAAACTTAAATGTAACAATTTATACACAGGAAATCGTCATTTCCTTTTCGTTGATAAAGGGACTACAATTATTTACAACAATATATATCATACAATAACGATTGAAAACAATGAATACATTACTGATTAATAATTTTACTATATATGGAAACATAAGATTTTCAAGTAAGTTATTCTAGATGAAAATGGTCAGGTGTTATAATTTAAACTTGATGCTGAAATTCATTTCATATTTAAATAAAGCGTTTTGTGTTTTTTTCTCAAACTTTTAAATGGAATACAGTGTTAACAAGCATCACTGTTAAAATACACTAATACAATAAAGAGGATTTATCTGAATATAACATTCTAATTAACAGACATTTACAAGATCTATAGTTGGAATAATTTGTTTTCTTAAATATAAAGAAAATAAATAGTTTTATTAAAGGAATATTTTCCATATTCAAATAAAAATAATAACAAACGATGCAAATAATACAAAATATATTCTTATGAGAAAATATTGAAACCATGCAAAGCGACATATCTTAATATATTAGGTTTTTTACTTGTATTTTGAGATAGATTCGTAATCCATCTTCTTTCAGGTAAGACAAAAACGTATATAATACCTCTTTGAAGAATGCATTACTATGAATAAATAGATATATAGATAGATAGATAGATAGATAGATAGATAGATAGATAGATAGATAGATTTAACAAAAATATATACAGGAATACTACAGGGTTTTACACATTATCAACTAAGGCACAAAAGCTACAATAGATCACAGAATTTGACTTGTTTAAATTAAAAAATCGATTGTTAATTTATCAAAAACATTAAACAGTTAATCATATGTAAAAATCATGTCCCAATAAGTAAAATAATTTGTTTCAGATATAGCTACGTTTTAAAATAGGATGAGGAAGCAAAATCATTCTTTATGGAGATATTTTAAATTAATTTGTTTTTTTTACAAAGACCCATGAGTAAAAATGCAATCTACTGTACCATATTACAATTTCGTTTCTTTTCTTCTCTGTATTTTCAAAGGTGGATCTTCTTACCATTCAAAATTACGGCCTATTTGTATATTTGTTTTATTATCCTTTTGATTCTCTTCATTTAATTCACCACGATCTTTCTCTTCATTCCATGTGCATATGCATTCTTTCATCTGTAATAAGTTTGGCCGTTTAATCTGCAATAGATTGCACCTTTTTTCCATTTTAAACACCCAACCGTATAACTATGTTGTAAACAATATTATCTCGATAAGTGTTGATAGGATTTTAGGTTATATTTTTAAAATATAAAACTTCATAATTATAGTAAGATGACAACTGGACGATCAAAGAAAGTGTGCTTAACTGCTGGCTATATGTATGCATGCATGTATGTATGTATGTATGTATGTATGTATGTATGTATGTATGTATGTATGTATGTATGTATGTATGTATGTATGTATGTATGCGTGTGTGTGTGTGTGTGTGTGTGTGTGTGTGTGTGTGTGTTATTTTTTAAAAAAAGTACTGGTAAATAAATGGTTATGTGACATCTACCTTTGCAAACACTTATCTTAAAAGAATTTTAGAAACTGAATCCGACAGAATTTCAGATTGAGAGCTGATACTGGTTCTTTGTCAAGGTAGTATTCTGCATGCGAAACAAAATTACCATTTTTAGCTGACTAACGCTATATAGTACAAGTAGATATTTATTTGGACATTAACGACTTAAAAAACGGAATCCTGATCATAAAAAGACAAATGCGATGTACATATAAAGCAGATTCCAGATATTGCATTAAAAATAGAAATAACATCTACACATAACACACATCATAGTTGGAAATATATATATATATATATATATATATATATATATATATATATATATATATATATATATATATATATATATATATATATATATGAAGTTAACTTTATTCCCACGATTCTTGCAATTATTAGGTTCTCGTTTTTTTCTTCTCTTTTTTTTTTTCTGAACGTCACTTAAAGTGCAAATATTGTCAGAATAAACGCTATGATTCATCAAATTACCGGGCGTAGATACGCTTGACTTTAGATATGACCTGTAGGACTGGGTGTGGTCCCCGTCGTAAGAGTGTGAGATCATAGTCTGCTCATCGTGAATATCTGACAGGAAATTGTACCTGTCTTTGCTTTGGATTTACTTTTTCTATTTCTTTCTTTCGTTCTTTTTGTAATAATGAATTGTGAAACACGTTCTGCATCCAGTCACCACTTAATACAATGCATGCGTTCATCACTTAATTGATCTATATTTTGCTAACAGATACATTTATTACAGTTTAATAAAGTAAAACAATATTGAATTATGTATTGTTCGCAGAAGCATTGTGGAAGTAAAGTCTATATCTGTCGCCAATGATTGCAACCTTAAACATTTTGACATATGATTATATAACAGTTTTCAAGCAGGGAAAAATAAAATAATATATTATCGTTTGGTAAAGAAACACACTTTTTCGTTATTTCAATTTTAAAATAAATAAGAAAACCAGCAACAACAGCTTACAGCAAAATCATTGTCTCTTGACAATAAACGTAAAACATCATAACGTTGCAATCTTGATTAATGCTTTATAATTTAAATAGCAACTATAGCCCAAAATATGCACCTGGACATTACAATAATGTCGATATTAATTAACTAATAGATTGATTTATTGATACTCCTCAGCACGATGATTCACGCCCGATTTCAAAATATATTGCCTGCTAGATTGCTAATTTGTCTTCTACTGAAATCTCATTTGTACATTCAGAAAAGAAATACCTAGCACAAACAACTGTTTCAAAACCAGACGTGTGTTTCTTGATTCAAAACGGTGGCAGACGTCGCGACCTTTTGACCTCTATATTAGGCCATTGAGTGGCATGATGACTCATGAGCTTTGATCACGCCCGGATGTTCCTGAACTAGTCAGACTCAATTCAGAACTGATGGAAGATTCGGAATAGTAAATTTCAAAACAGTAACTAGTATCTTCATCTGAATTCAAATTGGAGACATTTGCAAACATTCGTATCTGCTGCACAGGAAATTATACACACGGTGTAGAAAATAATGCCATAACGCTATTTTGTAAATGAAAATGTCTCTCTTCGACTGCCAACATTAAAGTTAGGATAATGGACAATACATTAAAATATAGGAGAGTATTTAGGAAAGTCGCGTACTTCTAAATTTTTTAAGTGTGATCCTACGAATGCGATACTATATGCATTTATCAGTATTACTACTTCTGCTGCAGTCTCGGTTGCTGTTAATGTGCTACTGTTACTATTTATTGCTTCTCCTTCTCCTCGTACTACTACTAATACAATAACCTTGCAAATCTCGGGCGTTTACTCGTAAATGCTGAATTTGGACGACTCGCAGTTTGACAGGTATTTTTGAAGTACGTGAGGCGGTCCCTATAATAAAGATCTCTTTCTCTTATCTCTCTCTCTCTCTCTCTCTCTCTCTCTCTCTCTCTCTCTCTCTCTCTCTCTCTCTTGAGTTAGAACTAAGATATATTCTGAATATCCAAATAATGTTTGGTCTAAAAAGCTTCGTCCATTCTATACACATCATTAAGAAATTGCAGTTTATGGACCAATCTTTTTCCAGTTGCTAAAACCTCTGACCCGAATGACGCATAGTACTTTAATTCCTAACGGTATTTCAGCCATTTTGATGAAAATATTGACGAAAAATCGAATTCCATGTAGAAAAGGACACCAGACTGGTTGAAGTGGCACAATAGCGTTATATTCGTAAATTAGATGCAAATTCTATGGATTATACATTCGAGCATATTTGTGTCTCACGTAAATAGCAGAGGTGGTCTGAATGACTGACGTTTAAGGGTATAAAACTAAGTGGCGATCTACATATATTACATATGTCTGAAAGAGGTACATGTCTAAGGTTGATTGTTTTTGCAGTGGAGAAAATATTGACAACGTCTTTGCCACCTTCATGTACTGTGACTGAAATTTTGTTTGTATATTCTTGTGGAAAATATACAATTGATCGAAATAGCTGCTCCCATGTACTAGAAAAATCAGCTGAATTAGTCTAATTCTAAAGTACACTATCTTTAGCAATTGGCATTAACAGTTTCTGAAAATGCAATGAATGAATTACAAACTACATAAAATGTAAGAAGAAAAGGTTATCGCTTCCTTTTTTTAACAATTTACCTTCGAAGTCTAGGAAGTGAAGATGACTAAGAGAATCTTTTAATTTATTTGATTTTTTTATGTATAGCTGAAGCAAAGCTAAGATGTATACACTATAAATCAAATTACACCAATCAAAACTTCATGAAACTAAAGTGAATAACGCAATGTATCTTTCAAATAGCCAGAATAACCAGTAAGAAATTCCTAGGAGACTTTTTTTTCCTTCAAAATATCTAAGCGTATGCAAAATATGAAACTGCAGAGCGCCACCTAAAATATTGTCTAATGTTGGTCTTCGCGGAGAACGCAGTTTTTATGTTACAACAGTTTTCATTGGCTAAGAAGCTGTCAATCAGTCTTGTCATGAAGCACAGCGTTACATATTTGTTGTACACGAAAACAAGACTTACGTGCTGGCGTACATATTTACTAGAACATGTAATGTAAATCATTGTTTGATTTGGAAATTTGAATAAGATGTTTACATCCTGATTTTTCATGCTTTTATATTCGTATGATCTCCATCGTGGAAAGTTTGGCAATAACTGTAATATTGATTCATTGGACATGTAGCGTCAGATAGAAGTGTAAGGGAGGCAACTCGTAACGGCACCAACCTGTCCAATTGCAGGTCTCGTGCAACAATTGTTTGTTTTTATTAAAAACATTTAGTACACGCCATCATATAAGTTGATGCAAAATAATAAAACTTCATCATTTACAAACCCTTTATAAATAAAAACATTTCTACAGCATTTTGCAGACAGACAATAGCATATAGTGGGGGGGGGGGGGAACGTTGCATGACCGGAATGAAGTTCGCAATGGTGAGCTGTCTTAATACATTTAAGAATGGTATTAAAAGTTATTTTGTGTATCTCACATAATTTTTAATTTTTTTTATCAACCATTATTTATATAGTCTATCAGGTGCTAGTGCAAAGTAATGTAAAAATCTGTCAATGCATGAATCAATTTGACACACTTTGCCTCGTGTTAGGTTTGTGGAAAGCTGAAACAAAGAAAATAGACAAAGTAAATACCATTTTTTCCTGCCAGCTATGTTTTAAGATCCAACAGTAATGTATTATTACATCATGTCGAAAGTGTATGCATGTGGCTTCATTTAGATTTTATTTTTTGTGTACTTTGCAAAATTTTCGCATTGATAGGTAAACCTCATCCGTACACTGATGTTCTGATGTTGCACAATATATAGATTTCCTTTTAGTCCAATATATTCGATACACCTCAACAATGACAATCCAAAAATATTAACAATTAACATTAATCAACGCCTTCTTAACACGAAAAGAATATTCCTGGCTCAAGTATGTTACTAGACCTCTGTTCCGGCCACCCCACAGAACCCCGTTATTTTATTTTTTTTAAAGTTTCTTAAAATTATTTAAATACAGAAGATACTTCCAGCGGTCTGGAAAGCTAGTACTTGTTTTTATACGCGCTCCATAAAGTTGAACGTAATTATGCTGTGATGTTTTCAGTCCGACTGTCTGATACAATTTTCGTTTCTGCACATTTGCATGAGCTGCCAATATCAACAGTTACCATACTTTGTGTATAGCTATCTCTACGGGTAAGGAATAGCCATTTCGAGATCAAATGGTAATAAGTCAAGGTCATCATCAGTTTGTACATCACAGAATGGGACCAAGCTTTGAAGATGTCATGTACTTAGGATAAGTAAGAAGTATATGGAATTTATGGTCAAAGGTCGAGGCCACTGTGATTAAAGATGAACAGTGGTTCTTCACTAAAAACTCAATCATCGACATATGATTATTATGCACGCGGCGTATTTATGATATTCTTGCTAATAATATCTGTTATAAGTACATAGTAGATTAGTAGCTTTGCTAATTACTACGTCAGCTGAGCAGAATAGGGTCTAATGCGTGAATGGTAAACATCATGGGATAAAATTAACCAAATCCACGGACTGCACATGCAGGCTAGTGAAATAAGTTACTACACTTCTTTCACTAGCATTGGAATTGCCATGGTGGTCTGGAAATGTATGCCTCGGTCAATCGGCAATGTTTTTTGACAGGGTAATGGATGTAAGAAGCTTAATTAGTCAAGGAATATATATGTATAAGAGATTTTTCTTTTAAAATTTAGTATATGGAAGCAGTGCTATTCTGCGTTCAAAATAATTTAAAAAATGTCCTACACTTGGACGATAATATAAATATTCTTCAGAGATATTGAAAAACTTCATTGAGGAAAATTCAGATTTATTCCTAAAGTACGATGAATGTGATACAAAACAAAACCAAGCAATACAAAAGATATTCAAAAACTCTCAATTTGTAAAATAACAGGTAAAATATTTATGTATCAAAAATATGCGCAGTCAGTGGCGTTCTAAGGGTAAATGACGCCCAGGACGATGATGATGGTCCCGCCGACGATTTTCCTGCAATTTATTTTATATCAGCTGTTTTGGCGCCCCAAACTCTCTGGCGTCCCGTCCCGTCCCCCCTCCCCTCCGGTTTATACGCTACTTTATGCAATACCCGTCGCGTGTTCAATATTGCTGTTATAATTTTAATTATGTCATACTTATAAAAGACAGACAATAAATCTTACACGTGGTACCTAAAGTTTCGTTGTTTTGTTCTCGTTGTCATCTTTTGTGATGGTTTCGTTGTCTGCATGGCATTCTATAGTTAATCGCTTTTCGATGTCGCCTGCAAGATATAACCCTTAATGTGGTTTCATTTCGATTATTGCTACTTATTTCCTGTGGGAAAAGCTTCTATAATGTTATCTTACTATACTGAGGGCCCTGAAGTCTCATTTTGTTTTAGCAGTCAAACCTTCACTTCAGCAAAGTAGAAAAAACCTACACACTCTCTCTCTAGGATTTCACTGTATATTTGAGCTTTAGTTAAGCTTGCCGTGAGTTTTAAAACCACTTACAAAACGGTTAAACCTTTCCCTAATGAACTGAAAGCTGTCTGTAGTGCTGAATCCGGCAGTCATAACAAGTCACTGAGATGCTTGGTAGTTCATTCAGTACATTCCTGACAGCTTTATAGGAGTCTAGAAACAGTTTTGTCTGAGTCGATAAAATCGTCCATATATTATACACGGACTTGTGCAGTATAAATTAGGTAACATACTTCTCCACGCTCTAATATTAATACCAGAGTCGTGCGACAGTTACAATTCCTAAATCTAGAATCATGTGCTCCATATTTTATTTCGCATTATTTCATATTTACGAGGAGCTGTATAGGTTTTAAGAACTAGATTGATTGTGCTTTTTTAATGCTCATTAGCATAGTGTCATAAATCCGTTCTGGCGACAAGGCAGCTGTCTAGGGTGGCAACATTATAATAGCACATATTTTTAAGCAGGAAATTCTGACTTTGTAAAATAAATTTATTTATTTTCTAAAAACAATTATATTTAGTAATTATAAACCATTATTTAAAGGCGTAAAGTTCTTTAAAATCATTTTATTTCTTGTTTTGTTCTGTGAGTTGGTCTGCAACTGCGACAGTGCCTAGGCGACAAATTCATAAATTCGTCACAGCGTTAGAAAGTTCGTATGCAACATTGAATTAATAGCTTCATGAATGGTAATGAAAGCGGACTGTTGTCTCGGTCTATTAAGTAGTCATTATAAAAAGGACATGTTTTACAGATGATATCGGTCGGTAAGAGTTATCGCGCATTACGTTAGGTTATAACAAATACTCCTACATGCTAGGAAATATATCAGAACAATCTCAAGCACTGCGACATTTCTTACGGAACGACATTAACATATTTACAACAATGCTAGTTATATGTTTCTGTCCCTAACACATCGAACAATTCATCTGTTCTTCGTTTAAATGTTGCTGTTTTAAAATTTAAAAAAAACCTGCAAATACCCCCCCTCCCCCACTTAAATCACATTGAAGTCTAGCTTATTAAGGATTTTCCTCTCAGACTAAAATTAGCCCTTTCTGATCAAAAACAGAAAGGTTCCAAGCCTACTTTGACCGAAGGGTCTCCACAGAAACAAAGTATTTTTGCGAAACGTCACCGGGACCATTTCATTACCAAGTAAATTAGTTGGTCACGAAACTACCCAGTGCAGTTTCACAATCAGAACGAAGTAGCGAACCGAGTAGGAACTATTTCTGGACCGGTTAAAAGGACCAGGCAATGTCGTAAATCGGTACTGTGTGGTGTTTCTAATATTTACTATTATTTTCAGTTTGTTTTTCCAGAGATGGATTTATGCTCAAGTTTGGTCGATTTTTCTGACATGGATAATAGTTTGGTTGGAGCTACAGTAGAATCGCTCAAGTCGGGAACCTTAATGCCTCTCATAAAGGAAGAACTTAGGCTGAAGATCCAATCAAGAAGACTCGGAGAAGGGAAGGATGAACTGGAGGTGACGTTTGAGCAACCCATAAAACCTGCGGTAATTTGGGGACTTTTAAATTCAAAACATAATTTAATATTTAATTCATGGATTGTTTTACTGAAAAGCTGAAATTAGGACTGTTAATCCAAATTTAAAAAATGACAATATTGTCATTTTGTGTTTCATAATGTTGTCGAAGACAACAATCTTTTCCTTTTCCTGCTAGTACAATTACTACTACTGCTGCTGCTACTACTACTACTACTACTACTACTACTAGTATTACTACTACATGTACTACTACTAAAACACAATAATAATAATAATATTAATAATAATAATAATAATAACAATAATAACAATGATGATGATGATGATCATCATCATCATCACAATAATAACAATACTAATAATATTAATAAAATAATACTTATTATTATTATTATTATTATTATTATTATTATTATTATAACAACACCAATAATAAAAATAATACTTATATTATTATTATTATTATTATTATTATTATTATTATTATTATTATTATTATTATTATTATTAAAATGTAGGGAGGTAAATTATTTTACCTGGTATATATCATTATGTTTAATTTTTGACTATTTTATTATGTACAACATTTGCAATAATTTATATAATTCAGATTTTGAAGTAATTAAAAAAAAATCACTTACTCCGTAAATTTAATGAATTACAATCTATTAGTATGCTTGCGATGTCAATAAATGGAACCGAACTAAGGTACAATCTATACTTAAGTGACCACTCTATTGATGGCCTGGTTGACTTTGAGGCTAATAGGTTGTCAAGCTACATTCATTTGAATAAATTTGACTGACAAATTATTGGTTCTGTATTATTGATGAGAATGTCGATGAGCAGTGGTGAATTAGGGAGTATCAGCGATGATAACGTAGATGTGTGTAGTGATGTATCAGATACTATGAGCGATGATAACGTAGATGTGTAATGATGTATTAGAGAATATTATCCATGATAACGTAGATGTGTAGAGATGTATTTGATTATGAGCGCTAGGTCCTTGGCTCTTCTTTATGAAATATATTATGAGAGAGAGAGAGAGAGAGAGAGAGAGAGAGAGAGAGATAGAGAGAGAGAGAGAGAGAGAGAGAGAGAGAGAGAGAGAGAGAGAGAGAGAGAGAGAGAGAGAGAGAGAGAGATATCTGTGAATGAAGTTTTAGACGCTACACTGTTATTATGTATTACAATTCATTTACAGCTTACTGAAGATGAAAAAAGACGCAAGGAAGAACGAAAAATAAAAAACAGAGAGGCCGCGAACAGATCTCGTGCTAGGAAGAAAAAGCAAAAGGAACAAATTGTACAGGTAACTGTCGCTAAAGGAAAATGTGGACGATTATAGGCGAAAGATTTCAGCAATTATAAAATCTTTTAATAATTACTCCTAAACGAAAGAGAATACGTAAATAATAAATTTACACTTCCAGCTATTGCCCAAACATTCTGTTCAAGATACTCAGTTATGCATACCGTATATAATCGCTTATAAGATTAGCTCAACTGCAAATTGCATAAACTCAGCTCTGTCGACGTATCATGCTGGGTATATTCAGGCAATGACGTCATTGGGGGTGTGGGTAGGGGGGGGGGGGCTGTACAATTGCTGAAGTTTATATACGAGCAAGTCTCCTCCCTCTCCCGCTGAAAAATTGAAATTACGTCCCTATATTCAATATGTTTGGAGTACAGTACAACAACAGTAGAATCAGTACAACAACAACAAGGTTGACCCTGATATGCTGACACATTATGATACGATATTTCAGGGCCCGAGTTGTTTTCAGTTAGACGGTACATATAACGGTTATGATAGAACTGGCAACTCTATCGGTTAGAATTAAATGTGTGGAGAACGTAAAAGGTTCCCAGAAATGCACGTGTTGTGGGAATCGCACTTCCCGGAGACTTAAATCACGATGACATTTATTTTCCTGTGAAGAAATAAATCTGGGTTGTAACGATAGCAAACTGATTATTGCATTATAAAACCAGTCAATAGTCACAAACGTGGAGCTAAAAATGTCAGTTTGGAAAGCATTTTATAGAACATGCATTAACATTTACTTTACTTTCTATAGACAATGTAATGCTTTAAATTGTCATATGTTATAATGCATTTGAATTACATCGGTAAAAGTATTGGCTTCTTAAAAAACAGTTAATGATCACGAGCATTATTTTTAAAAGTTTACTGTGAATTATTTTGAATCCCAAATTGAGCCTTATGGATAAGGAGCAAACCAGTGCCAACATAAAGTTCGTCTTTACGCGACGAAGAACTATTTTAAGATCTTACGAACATTGCGTTTTCTCCTTGATAGTTACAAAACAATTTCCAAATTGGATATATTTTAAAATACTGAGATGATACTGTATTTTATCCTTAATAATAGGACATGCGGATCCTTCAAGAAAGAAACAAAGAATTAAAGGAGACGGTCAAAAAACTTGAGTGCGAAAAATCGAGTTTGCAGAAATTGTTGCAGAATACAAGCACATTCCACCTTCCATCTCACAAAGACATGCAAACTAGTTGGGACGACTCATCAAAGAGCAACTGGGACACCATTTTCAGCAAAGATTATCCCATGTGGGACATTCCATCTAGCGCCAATTATCCCTGTTCACCATTAAACTCTTCCACAGATCCTGAGAGCAGTCGGCCATGCTCACCCGAGGACGGTATAGTTCCCGGTTCACAGCCTCTTACCAATCTTTACAACAGTTCCGGTTTCCTGGCACCGTGTTCACTCGATGAGCCTATCCCCGGGCCGTCAAGCTGTGAATCTGGTTTTGCACCCAGTCCGTCACCAACCCTAGACGAAGAGAAGAACAGTCCTTGGTGGCTTCAAAACATTCAATAACAACTGTAATCATCTAGTACGTACCAAACATGCATTTTTAAAAACAAAATCTTGGTTGTATATATTTTCTTCTTTTGTTTTTATAATGAGTAATGATATACATCGTAAGTTGAGTTTATTACGGAATCTGACTGCATTCATTGCTTACATTGAATTTTCTACCTCATACAATAAACGTCTTATACGAACAACAATTCAGATTGCAGGCCTTGGGAAACCTTTTAAGGTATCAAAGAATGTATTGCATACAAAATTCACATAAGGTTGTAACAGTTGTATCAAACGCTTTTTTTGTGTACTTAAAGTATTTCAATAAAGATCTTTTTAGCGTTACTGTAAGCAAAAATGAAAGTGTTCACTATTAAACGCACAAACAGTTATAAATTGCAAACTGTAAATTAACGTAGTTTCTTGCTTTTATAAAAGGCAACTGAAATTAACAACATTAAGACTGTTTTCACGTATATATATATATATATATATATATATATATATATATATATATATATATATATATATATATATATATATATATATTCTCTTGACAACAATGGGTTTATGTTGATTGCAGTTGGATTTGACTCAATAGCATGTATATACGTTAATAATAGAACTAAGGAAAATAACTACTTAGATGTTCGAATATAAAAGGAGGAATTTTACACTGATTTGCTAGTTAGATTTGTTACGACTATTCTGCCTAGTCGTTACAGCATCGTATTTAATGAATATCATGCAAATTTCGGTGACTGATTAAAACGAGATTTATGTCTCAAAGACATTTTTTGTCATTAGTCATTAGTACGAGAGCAAAGCGGTATCATATATACAATTTCATTTTCATGATGGCATTTAAAATCTCGGATTATAGAGAAAGGGCTGTGTTCTATGTTATGATTTGTGTGTGTGTGTGTGTGTGAGAGAGAGAGAGAGAGAGAGAGAGAGAGAGAGAGAGAGAGAGAGAGAGAGAGAGAGAGAGAGAGAGAGAGAGAGAGAGAGAGAGAGAGAGAATGTATTTTTGCATTGCTTTTGTTTTGTGTGTATTGCAAATGACAATTGTTTATATTGGGCATTACAAGTATTATTATTTTCTTACATTTTGCTGCTCCTGCAACCCACACTCTATCCAGACATTTTATTTCATTATTTTGGTTCTTCTGTTTCTAATATGAATAGTGTCATATGTTTCATTGACAAATAAGAGAAGATATTTTTTAAAAATCATTTTCGAGATTGATTGAAGAATTTCTAAAATGTTTTGTTAACAATTCGAGAATAATTTTATTACGACTGTCAATGTTTAGCATGTTGAGTTTTTATGTTCATTCAAATAGTATTTCCTCTTTTTCTGACAAACACTTGTGTAGATATGTTTGATGTCCATTTTCATATATGTACGTGCCATTTTTGTATTCATGAAAATACACAATTATGACTGGTGACGGATATTCATTTTGTGCATATAATGTATAAGCAACATTACAGAAACGATTGTGCGATAGGTTGTAAATAATGTTAAAAGAAGATTGTACAGTTTTAGAAAGTTTACATAAAGTGAGTGGAGCCTTTACATAAGAGTTAGATCAGTTAACAATATATCCATTTCTTAATATTTACATATCGAATGTACATAATGTTATCATTAATTACGAGGTCTTGTTAAGCAATATCGCCTGTCTGTATGTGTGTTTCATGTGCTGCATGAACACGATACACATCCATGTGAAGGTTAATGAGTTTGAAACAGGTATTTCCTGTTACAAAAAGGTCAGAAACTTCACCCACGCATTCATGTATTCAATTTATACAATATTGTATGTGTTCATTATCGTAGTAAGATCTGCTAAGTATGTCAACTGATTTTCATTCATCGGACCTCTCACACTCTAACATCTTGTCTAGTATCCTGTCTTCCATTCACGTAGTTGACCAGTGATATGGAGATGTTGGCAACGCTAATCGAAGACTTCACACACATGTATCCTATCATATACACATATGTAATCTATCATATATACACACATGTAGCCAATCATAAGGTCATATATATATATATATATATATATATATATATATATATATATATATATATATATATATATATATATATATATATATATATATATATATATATATGTAGCTGTGCATATGCACACACACATGTAGCATATCGTATACACACACATGTAGCCTATCACACACACACACACACACACACACACACACACATACATGTAGCCTAGCATATGCACACACACGTAACCTTATAATATGCTGAAATAATTGAAATAATGGCATTAAACACTCAATATTATCAGGGGAAAGAACATGATATATGCTCTTCACACTTTGATATTTATTACATGTCAACTATCGGGTTTATCTTTTCATCCTTTGAACTTTCATCACAAAAAATATATTTCATAAAGAAGAGACAATGACATATCGCTCATAATCTAATACATCCCTACACATCTTCGTTATCATCGTTCATAGTCTCTCATCAATAATACAGAACCAATAATTCGTCAGTCAAATTTATTAAAATGAATGTAGTTTGACAACATATTGGCCAGTCTCGTTCCTCTCTCTCTCTCTCTCTCTCTCTCTCTCTCTCTCTCTCTCTCTCTCTCTCTCTCTGTGTGTGACAGGTTTCAGTCTTTATCATTTATCTCCGTTTCTTCTCTAAAATGCAAACATTGTAAAATCTATCAGAACAAGCATCACGCTGAATCACTTGCACTAAAAGACAAATACACAACATTACACTTACTTTTGTAATAACTCAATTTAGAACACCCTTAGTCCAAGTTTTGTCGTGTTAGCAAAATCATGCTGTTCTTCCAACTTTTTTTATTTTATCTTGCCATAAGATTTCATGCTTTATTCACCGGTTTATCAAAATTACAAAGTGCCACCGTTTCGATATGTTGTTCTAGTCTTATGCGTGTATTCATGTTAAATCATTTGTTGTTAAATGTATGTTTTGTTACATTTTATTGCTTAAAGTTTAGAAAAAGGAAGACTATAATAGCTTTTAAGTATGAGTTAGTACATAATTTTTAGCATGCATGTATATCTCAGTCTACATGTTGTACATTTTTTATATCTTGTATTACACCTTCATGTTTAAAATCCCTGTCTATCCATGTTTTTGAAAAGTCTACCTCTTAAAAGACATGGTTTTACATTCATTGTGGTCACAAAGCTATTGCAGTGTCGGTCAAAATCTGAATGCAATAAAAGTTCATATAAATTTTATTGAACAACTGTATTCCATTTTATTGCTGTTCAGATTTTGTAATTTTTCATCTTTGTTGAATTTTAAACATTTTGAAAAATGGCACATTATCAGGTTTTATATTATCGTCCTACATAACATGGTAGTAAAGTAAAACAATCATTTTTAATCTGGTGCTGTAGAGGGAAACAATAATCCTTTTGTTTTGTAAAGTAAAATTGTTTATCTGTAAGAATCTTGAAACGATTTTATGCTACGTTTATATTTTTGTAGTCTACACTTGAATAAACTCCGTGTAACGGTAAATACTGTTTTCTTTTAAATGATTTTTAGCTCAAATGGTTCCAGACGAGCTTATAGGACGGCCTGTTGTCCATCATCTGTATACCGTCTTTAGACCAGTTTTTTAAAGCTACTCTTCCAAATCAACTTAAAGGTTTAACATAAACCTTACACACATGTTCATCCCAAGGTGCTGCTCAGAAATCAAATATGGCCGCCCAAGTAGCCATCTTGACAGTCTTGTTATTGCTATTCCTTCTAAACGGAATGTCAGTTCGATATCGGTTTATCACCACAAAACATTTTATAAAATCTAATTTGCCCGCCTGGCAGCAATGTTGAAATCTTGTTATCGATGCTATTCTTTAACGGACGGTCATATTAACATTGGAGTCTCACTGAGAGACTTATTACGAGGTTCAGTTAGTCCTAAATGAAAATGGTGATCATCTGAAGTCCAATATAGTAGCCGCAACAATGATCTATGAAACAGTATCATCCTTTCCCTGCTTGAACATAATATCATCGAATTGGGGCTTCCGCCACAAGACTTCTTATGATGTCTGGTTGGTACTAAATGAAAATAGTTACGCTCTGGTATCGAAAGTGGCTGTCACAGTGGCTAACTTGGAAATCTTATCGCTCAGCAATATCAAAGAAGATTTCAAAACAGCAGTTAAAAAGAAGAAATGGCCTTATCTTGAATTCTTGGAAATTCTTTTCAGACATTGAAGCGTCAGTGCCATAGTGGGACTCTTGTTTCTCTTCTTTGTGTTTCTTCTTCTTTTCTTGGTGGACGAAACATCAATGCTTCTGACAGAAGCCATTTTCTCCTTACAGTGTTTCCTTATCATTCATAAATCCTTTATAATCAATAAAATACAGATATATATATGACTGTCATGTTATTGTCCTCGTGTTTGTTTTTTCTTTTTGTGTTTCTTTTTTATTCTTTTTATTTTTATATAAAAAAATCCAAATTACAACGATTGCATGTTGAAGGTACTATGGTTCAGACAGTACTAATAGTTTATACGAAGTGTGTGTGTGTGTGTGTGTGTGTGTGTGTGTGTGTGTGTGTGTGTGTGTGGCATGTTTTTGTTGGAACAGTACACAAAAATTAAAAAATACCGATGGAGCCACAGTAGAGTCTCACGCATGGAAAACACTTGTCCATCTGTCTGTCTGACCGTCTTTAAGCCTTTCGTGTTCCCACCGTTATCGAATACTTCCGCGACATAGAAGATCTCCTGGCCGTAAATCCTACATTATACGTGTCCAAAAGTCTGCATATTTTTCTTTCACCTTGAAAACAACATACAGTCATTAAGTAGTATTCTGTAGCAATATATATATATATATATATATATATATATATATATATATATATATATATATATATATATATATATAGCTCGTAATTACGTAGATAAATGATAAAGATAGCTCGTAGATAGCTAGCTCGTAATTACGAGATAGTAAGTCGTAATTACGAGATAGTAAGTCGTAATTACGAGATAGTAAGTCGTAATTACGAGATAGTAAGTCGTAATTGCGAGATAGTAAGTCGTAATTACGAGATAGTAAGTCGTAATTACGAGATAGTAAGTCGTAATTACGAGATAGTAAGTCGTAATTACGAGATAGCTAACTCGTAATTACGAGATTAAAAATTGATTTCAACGTGGCACTAACCGGCTTTCGTAAGAATGAGTTGATGTTTGACATTTTTTTTTCTGTAGTTGAAAACTAATCATAAAATTTTATGTTAATGTTAAGGACTATTATAGTTGAACGATGCATGTGTTTGATGTGGTGTTTAAACATAATAACGTTCGGTATGGGTCTACTATGTTAAAAATAAATTTCATAGGAAACAACCTGAAACATGGTCACTTTCTTTCTTGTTAAAAATGCATCTATGATCTAAAACCCGAGGAATGGCCGCTTTACATATCTACTCTTTCAATAGAATAGAACGTTTGATTTTGTCTTCCTCTCTAACAATACATATAAATTTTCTTATACACTATAAAAAGCTAAAGCAGTTCTCCTCTATGGCAAAATATTATTATGTAAGAATTACATTCTTCTGTCTATTTGTTTATTTACATACCACCCGAGTCATCAATGAACATACAGCTGTAAAGACAAAGTCTTGTGGAGTTATCCTTCTTGAACTACATGCAATGACATGCATACATTACTCTTGCCTATTAATATCGCTTACATAGCGGTCATAACCTTGCTACATTTCGAGACACGCAATTACTATTTCGCTTAGTTCAATTTAACACAATGTTTACAAACAAATATCACAACACTGCAAATAAGTATAAAGCTCGTATTAACTAATCGGATTCTTTGGACGAATTGCAACGTCAAGTCTACGTCCATGTGTACATGCAACTATACTAAATACATAGTTAAACTATGACTATTTATAGACATGAGTTGTAGGTATCTGCCGAAATGTCTCATCAAGATAATGTTCTTTTTATGCACTGGAAAAGGACGAAATAAAGATATATGCCATTAAATGACAATGCACGTAGCGCTCTTAAAACTCACATATTTCGACTTCAAGAACAAACTTAAAAAAAACCTGATAATGTTTTCTGCCTTAAATATTTTCATTATGTTTTATGTTTTCTAATTTCTTGGTGTTTGTGTTTTTGTGATATATCATTATGGTTTTTTAATAATATTATAGGTGTTGTCTACTGTTGTAAAGCGCTTAAAACTTCTAGAGGTTAGGCGCTAGACCTCATTAATAATAATAATAATAATAATAATAATAATAATAATAATTATTATTATTATTATTATTATTATTATTATTATTATTATTATTATTATTATTATTATTATTATTATTATTTTAAAGTCATTGGAAAGCATCTCCAAATTTCTTGTTATTTTTTACATGAAGCAATTATTTCACTCGCGTGACGTTGTATTTTAAATTTCACGCTATGCTTGACTCCACGTGCTATTTTTAAAATTGATATCTAAACGAGGAAAAGAAAATAAGGACTGGAAACAAACAAATTTAAAAATTAATTCATAAAGAAATCTACCAATTTTTTAAACGTACACATTGGCCGGTGATATCTACTAGTCTAACTATAGACCTAACGTGGTTTAAAGACGAGATTATATGTGATTCACGTGACGGAAAATTGCTGACACAATCACCGTTGGATCTTCCGTGCACAACTAACGTGGTCTTGGGCATCAGAAGGCCTGAGACACAACATGGACGCACAAACGGCACAGGAGGAATGTAAGCTTTTTCTAGCGGCGTTGGAATCGTATAGAACCGGGAAAATGACACCTTTACTGAAAGAGGAGCTCAAGTACCGGATACAGAGTCGTAGACTGACCGAAGGCCGTGATGAGTTGACGCTGGATCGACAAGCAGACATGTCTAGACAGGACGTAAATGTAAGTATGCAGTCTGTATTAGAGACGTTCTATTTTAAACAAAATCTATTTAGCATTGCTACGATCAATAATGGAAATATAGAGACGGCAAATCGACTTTAATAATAAAATAAGAACACGAGTCAAATTTGGAAGAAACTATTATTATGTATTTTGATAGAAGAAACTAACTGAAATACACCAATAAATAAATGAACTTTTTGTAAGACAATTTGCATGACAAATTAAGAAGACGGATACACGTGGATAAAATGATGTCTCAACATTTTTCAAATTTAAATTACTGTGCAATATATCACTCCGTTGATCAGCATTAATCAGTTTAATCTGACCTCATATATGTACCAAATACCCCCAAATTTTTAACCGATTCCAAGTTCTGACTCTAAGGTTTCTTTTTCACTCAATCTGAGTCCCCAGTTTGACTCTCGATCTTCCACTTCTAGGGGAAACACTGAAAACTAGTCTCGTTTACAACTGTAAATCATAAGCAACACACAAAGACATACACACACACACTTGTCTATACTCTGCAATGTAAACGAAACCGATATAATTTTACTTTCTACCAATGAGTTGGAGACACAAAGCCTGGCTGACATATATTTAACATTAATAGTTATAATATTTGCAGAATATGATGATACAAATGATGCATTTTGATATTTTTTGAACCCAGTTTTATGTGTGTATCTTTGTCTCCAGCAACACCATTTACGGCCAGAAGAAATAAAAAGAATTGAAATAAGAAAAGAGCAAAATAGAAAAGCAGCTCATAAATTCAGGTTGAAAAAGAAACTTGAGATGGATGTTGTGCTAAAGGTATGAATTAATGATCTAATTTACTAATTTACGATAAACGGTTACCACAAGGGTATCATTTTAGAAACTGCATTCTTCATTGTCATCCTTTCCAACGGATTATGAACATCGGATATTTAATGTGTTGCATGTCGAAATCTGATATTTGATATATTTATTATGAACATATGATAGTTGATGAACATCTTATATTTGATATATTACATATGAATATCTTATATTTGATATATTACATTATAAACATCCGATATTTGATATATTACATTACGAACATCTGATATTTGATATATTAAATATGAAATCTGATATTTGATATATTACATTATGAACATCTAATATTTTATATATTACATATGAACATCTGATATTTGATATATTACATTATGAACATCTGATATTTGATATATTAAATATGAAATCTGATATTTGATATATTACATATGAACATCTGATATTTGATATATTACATTATGAAATCTGATATTTGATATAATACATTATGAACATCTGATATTTGATATATTACATATGAACATCTGATATTTGATATATTACATATGAATATCTGATATTTGATATATTACATTATGAACATCTGATATTTGATATAATAAATATGAAATCTGATATTTGATATATTACATTATGAAATCTTATGTTTGATATATTACATTATGAAATCTGATATTTGATATATTAGATTATGAACATATGTAATTTGATATATTACATATGAACATCTGATATTTGATATATTACATAATGAACATCAGAATTTTTTATATATTACATTATAAGCATGTGATTATTGATATATTACATATGAACATCTGATATTTGATATCTTGCATTATCAAGACTGATATTTAATATGTTGCATTACTTTCATCCCCATTCTTATATTAGGTTTTAGTTAACCGCAGCTTTCATGCTCGAACTTGGTGGTTTTCCGACTGTATTCTTTCACGAGACAAAGAAACATAATGCATTTGTTCTTCTGCTAACTGACATGATATCTAGAAATAAATATATTGATATTAGAAATGGTGTTTTTTGTAATATAGGAATATGACGAGCTGAAGAAGAAGAACAGTGTGTTAAGGGATGAGATCAAGAGACTTTCTAATGAAAGAGAAATTATGATGAGGATTATTACAGATATGTGCCATACACAAACTGGACCTATCCCTTCACAACAAACAGACTCGCTCTTCAACAAGTGATCCCTTTTCTTTCTAAATGCAAACTTATGGATTAAGGCAGGATGTTCATTCTCGTAAGCGGCCCAGATAGCTTTGAATGGGCCCTAATTAACGGCACTAAATCGACACAGGTTCCTCCACAAAAATAAACCCAAACCAAGAATTCTATCTTTAACTGTAAACAAATGAATACAGTATAAAAAAGAATAACATACTGTTGGATATATGGATGTTTTGCAAGACAGTAATATGGACGTGATGTCGATATGTATTCAATGACGGCGGTAGAGGTATAGCTACCCACAATGCTCTGGGACTAGGGACAATTTGATGTAACTATATTTTGAAAACAAATTGAAAGAACATCTTATGAAAACAAAGCGTGCTTTGGAAACTCATAATATGCTAACGTCACTAATTCAGTGTCCATCCAGATAATTTAAGTGTCAAAGACATTACTTTGTTCTGCATAATGTTTATCTACTTTATATAAGTATTTGACTAGATGTTGGTCGACATGAAATTCCGTAAATCGTATTTTACACGCTATATCCAAACATAGTTTTCACCAACTATTCAATGAAATCGTAAAAATAAAGGAAACTAATTTTTGTTTGTAAACATTATATATAGTTGGTGACGTTTTATCTAGCCTTACACATTTTTACACCAAGGTATCACAAGATTTTATCAATAATTATAAGATGTTCGCAAGTCAGTCATGATGTTATCGCCTATTTTTCAAATGAAAGTACTTGATGGGATGGTATATTGTTAACACAAAGAAGAAGACAAATTTTGGTACAATTAAAAGAGAGAAAGAGATAATTTGGTAGAGTTCAATGATCTTTTCTATTTACAGTTAATACTTTGTTTGGCCAACAATTTACAAAAGAAACCACACTGCAAATGCCAAATTAAGTGCGCTGCGCATATTAAATTCGAGCATTTCGAGCTAGCAGTTAATAAACAGTTGGGAATGAAAACAGTAGATAATTTAAACTATATATATAATGTTACATGTATTATTTACCTATTGATTTATGTGTTATATAATGTTGACATTTTTACTTACATGATATTCCTATTGTGTAAAATATAATCGTTGATGTGAAGTTTAGTTGATAGTCATCTCTTAAAGGGACGGGTGTGGCTAGTTTTGGCAACGACTTCAGTTATTATTATATATAACTTTTCTTGATTATATTGTCAGCGAGAAAGTGAAGTCAATAAAGTAAACGAACGAATAAAGAACTGAATGAATGATTGCTTGATTAATATTTATTATCAACCTACTTGTCTTATTAATTTATTTGTCTCATATTTACAATGTATTCTTTACTGATTAATAGTCTCATTTCAGTTGTTTTAAAAATAGCAATTAAAGCACTAACGTCGAGACTGTGCATTTAAATAAATTTATTGCGAACACTAACGTCGAGACTGTGCATTTAAATAAATTTATTGCGAACATTAACGTCGAGACTGTGCATTTAAATAAATTTATTGCGAACATTAACGTCGAGACTGTGCATTTAAATAAATTTATTGCGAACATTCTATTTTGTTTACCAGAAAAATACAAGCAAATCAAATGAAGTGATATTTGAAACTTGTCTACTCTAGTTGATATGTAATCATAAAGATGTGTATGACAATGTTAGGGATTATTATAAACTATAAACGATGAGTACACATAATAAATACTGTATGTGGTGTTTAAAATTATAACCTGCGATGTGGTCACTTTCTTTCATGTTAAAAATGTCTCTAAGAATCCCAAACCAGAAAGATTGCCGTTTTCTGTTTTGTTCAGTATATATTATCAATGTGTAATAGAACATTTGATTTTGCATTCTTGTATAACAATATATATATAATTTCTCACTCAAGAAAAAAAAAAAAACCCAACTGAAGCAGTTCTCCGTTCTGGCAAAATAGAAGTGTTTAAAAAATACCGTATACCATCTGAGAGCCATAACGACGAAAGTTAGTCGTTTTAGAGTTATCCTTCTTGAACTACCTGCAATGACATGCATACGTTTCTCTTGTCTATTTATATCGCTTACATAAAAAGGTCATTGCAATGCTACATTTCGAGACATTTACTATTTCGCTTAGTTAAAACCTGTTATTATATACGAATGGATGTATTAACACATTGTTTTTACAAGCAAATATCACAACACTGCAACGAATTATAATGCGTTTATTAATTAATCGGATTCCTTTGGACGAATCACAACGTCAAGTCTACGTCTATATGTACATGTAACTACACTATATACATAGTTAAACTATGACTATTTATAGACATGAGTTGTAGGTATCTATTGAAACGTCTAGTCAAGAGAATGTTCTTTTTATGCACTGGAAAGAGATGAAATAAAGTTATATTTCATATTAAATGAAAATACGCATATTTTATAGTCATTAGAAAGCATTTCTTTTACGTTCTTGTTACTTGATTGTGACATGAAACAATTACTTCACTCAGTGTGACGGTTTATTTTAAATTTCACGGTAAATTTGACTCTATTTGATATTAACGCTGATATTTAAATGAAGAACAGAAAATAAGCACTGATAACAAACAAACAAGTAATTAATCAATTAAAAAATTATTTAATAAAAATAAACCTAGAGAAAAAATGGTTGTCTGTTATACAATCATTCTTTTGTAAGCGTGTACACTGGCCGGTGATTTTCATTAGTCTAAATATAGAACGTAACGTGGTTTAAAGACGAGATTCTATGTGATTCACGTGACGGAAAATTGCTGACATGATCACCGTTGGATCTTTCGTGCACAACTAACGTGGATTAGCGCATCAGAAGTCCTGAGACACAACATGGACGCACAAACGGCACAAGAGGAATGTAAACTTTTCCTAGCGGCGTTGGAATCGTATAGAACCGGTAAAATGACACCTTTACTGAAGGAGGAGCTAAAATACCGTATACTAAGTCGTATATTGTCCGAAGGCCGCGATGAGTTGACGCTGGATCGACAAGCCGACATGTCCAGACAGGATGTACATGTGAGTAAGAATGTTGTCTGTAGCAGAGGCGTCCTAGTTTTAAAAAACAAAATCTAGGGATAATAATGCCACAGTGATAGAAATGAAGAGACGGCAAATTGACTCTAATATAAAAAAGAACACGAATCAAACATGGATTTTTTAATAATGTATTTTGACAATGTAGAAACTAATTGAAATAAACAAAAAAAATAAACTTTTTCTAATACAATCTTCATGACACATTGAAAAGACAGTTACACGTGGATAAACGAGGTCTCACCATTTTTCAGGTTTCAATTACTATCCAATATATCACTCCTGTGACTAGCATTAATTAGCGTTTCCCTTTGCCCTCATTTGTGTACCAAAGACCCCCAAATTTTGGACCAGTAATGTTCTAACTCTAATGTTTCTTTTTCACTCAATCTGAATCCTCAAGTCTGATACTATACAGGGGATTTCGACTCTCACTCTTACATCTCTAGGGGAAATACTGAAATGTAGTCTCGTTTACAACTATAAATTATAAGTAACACACACACACACACACACACACACACACACACAGACGTGTCTGTGTTCATTGATGTATGTTAACTTATAGTAATGTAAACAAAACTAAAAACAGAATTATAAATGACTCTACAAGGGTTGGAGACAAACAAAAACCAGGCTGACATAAAGTTAACATTAATATTTATAATATTTGCCGAATACGAAAAATGATGGACATTATATATTTTCTGAAGACAGTTTTATGTCTTCATTTTTTTTTGTCTACAGGAACACCAGTTACGGCCAGAAGAAATAAAAAGAATTGAAACAAGAAAAGAACAAAATAGAAAAGCAGCTCAGAAATTCAGGTTAAAAAAGAAGCTGGAGACGGATGTTGTGTTAAAGGTATGAGTTAATGAGTAATTTACTAATTTACGATAAATGGGTACCACAAGGGTATCATTTTAGAGATTACACTCTTCATCGTCATCATTTTCAAATGAAAGTATGTAACTGACAAAAAACACAGTATATACCATAATATTATTATCTTTGTCATCTCATCTACTCCTGTGGGAAATACAGTTAATATTATCAAACCAGATTATGCAGTCACTACACTATCAACTACTGAATGTAAATCTTGCTATAATTGAATTAGTACACCTTTAGGAATTGAAGTTTTTTTTTTGTTTTTGATGGTTTAACGCCATTTTTTCAGCACAATATAGGCTATACATGGCGGCCAGAATTAATGGTGGAGGAAGAATCTGGACAACCCCGGAAAAGAACCACCGACCCACGAGAAGCTACTGGCAAGCTTTCTCACATAACTACATTTGCCGAATCTTAGACTCGAACACACGCAGACAGAGGTGAGATGGCAGTGGTCCGTAACGGACAGCGCTTTAGCACTCGGCCACTCGGAGGATAGAAGGATATTATTTACACCATTATAAAAAAAATATTATTACGCTTTTTAATATACATGGAAAAATATGATAAATGAAACATGTCACGAAAACAAAAGACTGCAAAAAATAAAAATAAATAAAGAAAAGTATAACTAACTAACTAACTAACTAACTAACTAACTAAATAAATAAATAGAAAAAAGATGCACTGGAAAATGTATATAATTTTTATTTGCTAAGATCTGTACAATATATTTTTAAGAAAGTTGCTGAAATTTACTTTCTGGTTCTTATTTATTTATGTCAAACATGTTTGCTGAAACAAGAGAGACAAATCTTTTTTTTTTGATTGATAAAATGAATATCTGATATTTAATATTGGCATGATTAATATAATATCTGATATTTAATATGTTGCATTAAGACCATCTGATATTTTGATGTATTGTATTATGAACACCATCTATGTTATTGTTTGCATTATAAACATCTGGTATGTTGAATTATGAACATCTAATATTTTGATGTATTACATTATGAACACCTGCTATTTGATAGTTTGCATTATGAACATCTAATATTTTATGTGTTGCATGATGAACATTTGCTGTTTTATATCTTGAATTATCCAAACTGATATTTAATATGTTGCATGTTGTGACTAATATACATTGTCAAAGAAGACTTTCGTCTCCAGACTTATATTTAGCTTATAGTTAACCGCAGCTTTCATGCTCGAACTTGGAGGTTTTCCGACTGTAAGAAACATAATGCATTTGTTCTTATGCTAACGGACAGGATATCTGGAAATAAACATACTGATATTAGAAATGGTGTTTTTTTGTAATATAGGAATATGACGAGCTGAAGAAGAAGAACAGTGTGTTAAGGGATGAGATCAAGAGACTTTCTAATGAAAGAGAAATTATGATGAGGATTATTACAGATATGTGCCATACACAAACTGGACCTATCCCTTCACAACAAACAGACTCGCTCTTCAACAAGTGATCCCTTTTCTTCCTAAATGCAACTTATGGATTAAGGCAGGATGTTCATTCTCGTAAGCGGCCCAGATAGCTTTGAATGGGTCCTAATTAACGACACTAAATCGACACAGGTTCCTCCACAATAAACCCAAACCAAGAATTCTATCTTGAACTGTAAACAATCTTTGTGTCTAATTTAAATACGGCAACAACAACACAAAATATATATATATTTGTGGAGTTTTCGCACGACAGTAATACGGGCTTGATGTTGATATGTTTTCAATGACGGCGTTGAATGTGAGACAACCCACAATGCTCTACGAATAGGGACACGCTGTCTCCAAATTCGAACATAGTTTTCACAAAATATTCGTTGAAATCGTAAACGAAAGGAAAAAAATATTCTTCTAAACATTGTAGTTGATCACGATCTTTCTAGCTCTGCCCATTTTTACACCAAAGTATGACAATAGTCTATAATGAAATAAAAGATGTTTGCAAGTCAATGATGTTATCGTCTGATTTTCAAATGGAATGACTTTGTGGAACTGTTAATGTTTAAAAAGAGAAATAGACAACGTTTGGTACAGTTCAGAGAAAAGACGCAATTCAACTATGTCTTCTATTGACAGTAGATACTTATTTTGGCCTTCTATTTTCATGAAACATCGCAATGTCTAATTCAGTGCATTGCACATATCAAATTCGAGCATTTGGAGCATGTAATTAAGAAACAGTAAGGAATGAACACAAATGAAAGTAGATAATTTATATACTTTTTATGTTAGCATTTTTCATGTACACAGCTAAATATAGTGATTTGAAGTGGGGATTTTTGTAAACACCTTTCGAGTCTATTTTTGGACCAGACTGTGTATAGCAGAAATAATGTATAATTTCTAAATGTTTTGGGTGAAACGTAGCGTGTACTACATAGTGCGTTTAAAAATAGGCAATGCCAGAGTTTCTTGATTAGCAACGTTACTATTTAAGTCCAATTTTATATAATAAATCAATCTTGCAGTAGTGACTTTTATAAATAAGCTGTCTGCTTATACGCTAACATATATTTGACTGTCGTGGCGTCAGCGAGAGTAAATACTGATAAAGAAATTTCTATTTATCGTAAGAATTTATCTTTCCCGACCCAATCACAAATAACACCCCCCCCCCCAACAAAAAAAAAAACAAAAAAAAAAACAAAAAAAAAAAAAACAAAAACGCATAGCCAGGAGATATCAGGAAAACCAACCAATGGATTTGTGCGGGAATTTACTGGAGTAACAAAGAGCCACATAATTAGTCACGCCCAGCCTACACACCAGTCATTGCTCCAGTTGATTTCTTTTCTACAAGACCAGCCTACGCTCGTTAACAAAGGAAAATCTTTCATAATGCCTCAAGTGCTTATGTTTTTTTAAATATTTTTTAAAACCGACTCTTTACATGTAGTACAAGAAAGAAAATTTCACAGTGTGAGTCAAATTAAATTGTGTTTCTAACGATACTTCGACTCCGATTTACTCTATATTTCTTATATTTTAGTATAGGTGTGTGATCATGTAGCACCTGCTGTCCCCAAAAATACATCATGATCCGATTCATTATACACATTGTTGATAGCCCTTGCTTTGGCCATATATAATTAGATAAGCAGATATTAGGCAAGGTTGATTGACATCTCGTACATATTTATATGTGCAAAACAACAACATCAATGTTACCCAGACACTTATTTACACTAATTAAAATTAATGACATATTTTTTTTACCTAGAAGTGTTTGAGAGAGAGAGAGAGAGAGAGAGAGAGAGAGAGAGAGAGAGAGAGAGAGAGAGAGAGATTATTACCTCGTATCGAATTGCTATTGATTACACGGCAGCACGTTCCTTCTGCTACGTATCCACATAAACCTATATTTGGTGACCACATTGATTTTTGACACCAGTTTAAACTGAATATTCACATAATTTGCATATGTGCAAAGGATGAAAAAGATCTCACGAAGAATTTACAAATCTGTTAAGTGTTGTGTTGCCGTTAGTCACAGCATCTTTAACTTGAAATGACATTTAATCACAAAATCCTTAATTTAGGATTAAATGGTCATGGTTTGGTATTTATTTATATGTAAATTTTACATAATCACTGACAAAGTAAATAAAGTCCGAAGGACTTTATGTAAACTTAAGTGAGTGATTAGGTAAAATTTACACAAATACCCAACCATGATCATTTAATCCTGTTAATTCCAATGTACATCCTTTCCAACATCAGGTCAGCAGATTTAATGAACAAAACATTCACTTGTATGTACATGGAAGTTTTCTTAGCAAACACAGCCCTATTTTCGATAGCCAATATTCATTGATTCTTTATACAGTGATATGGTGTAGAATGTAATAGCTGGTGGAGATATATTGTTATGATCATTTTTTAATATATAAAATATGGTTGTTACGGTTAAACTAGGAAGATTCCTTTTTTTTGAAAATGAGGCTCGGATATATCACATGTTGTGTTATAGCAAAGTTGTTGCTATTTTCAAAGCATTTCGATCTTTCAAAAGCAAAATCGAGTCCATTTTTAGTTATATCCTTTGGTTGACATATGACCTGATCTTTCTTAACCGCTGTTGTAACGTGTTGTCGAGTTGTGTGTGTGTGTGTGTGTGTGTGTGTGTGTGTGTGTGTGTGTGTGTGTGATTAGGATTTTTAACGTAGCTTTAATAATTTTTCAGTCATATCGCTATGATGTCTGCAGTGTGGCAGTTTATAGTGATGTCTAGCACTGGGACATCATGGCGCAGACATGTAGCATGATGTCCCACCTAGTCACATTATCCTGACACCAGTCTGACTAGTCACAACACTAACTTCTTCATGCTGAGCGCCTAGCGAGGCAGCTGTTAGTACCATTTTTGTAAGTGTTTGGCATGACCCGGAGGGGTTTCAAACCCACGACCTCCCGCTTCCAAGGTGTTGAGGTGCAATGCAACAATTTCCGAAGATTGGCTTCTAAAGCATGCCATATGTCTTCTTCGGCAAAAGGGTGAGTGTTGGACTGCATGAAGGTCTGTGCAATTACATTGTTTTAACTAATGGTCTATTTTAATATGTGGTTTGTCATTCTTTTTATCGGAAATCACAGGAGTGGGTGGGTGGGATCTTGTTGTTATTATGAGGGTGTAAGGCAGGCAATTCATGCAAATTTGAATTATAAATAAAAATAAAAATTGGAAATATATCGAAAGTACGTCACTGTCCGTTATATGCGTTCAGTTATGAGCACTCTCGTGGAACAAATGTAAGATTTCAGGACTCACGATACTAATTAAGCTTCCATAGTAACTAATGCAAACACCATCAGGTTACAAATTCAAATAACTTTGCATTTCTAAGTGCTCATGATGAAACCTGCGTGTATCAGTATATATGCATCATGGATAACAGAGAAAATGATGTGCCGTACAATGTTCTGGATCTGTGTGTGCATGTGTTTGAAACATGAGATTTCAATTCCGCACCAGTGAATCAGGTACTAATTTCAGCAATGAGTTTGTGAGAGTAAAGTCTGTTAAAGGACTGAAATTCTATCAATAACGCAAGGTCTCAGTTGTTTTCAGTTACAACTGGGAAAGGCTCTCAAAAAGATTCTTTTTAATAAAATCTCACTTTCATAATCAACCAGTCCGGACCAGCCAAACATGTAAATATTCTTGTATATGCTCACCCATTTCTAGATTGGTTCCCATTTTACCATAACATTAATATCGTGAATCATTCACTGGGAACCAATACATATAAATTAATTAAGGATAAAGTGTCCTCTCTATTATTACTACGTATTTCATGCTTATATCTAAGTATACACGCATTTTGCTTTCTGCTAATTCCACCAACGCGTGACGTAGAGATACCTAGAATATTATTTACAAAGTATTTTTGTTGCGTTCCTTACTTCAAATTTCGGCTATACGAAATAAGTTGGTGTAATACTATAACTCCAAATGACATGCGCAGAACTGCACTTCCTTTTACGAAGATTTATAAGTAAATGAATGTTCTCGATAACACGAACCTTTTTTAAAATTTACCCGCAAAAACATGCATGTGCTTCTAGAAGACTTTAATAATATGTTTCATTATACAATGCTTTGGAACCCATCTCTCTTAAATGTTGCTCCACGAAAGCAGAATGTAAAACGAATTGTCAGAGATTTTCTTAATCTTCATCAATTTTCTTTGCTAGCACAACCTATCAAAAAACTATTTTTGATCTCTTGTAAATTCGACGCGAGTTGTACAGCTTCTTTTTGTATTGTTCCTGAATGTTACCAATAAGCCTCAGGAACTAACTCATTTCCCTTCAAGATGCATTCCTTTACCTGATCATAGTTAGTACTCTGATGTACTGACAGGGAAGCATAGATGTATCTACTTCTTTTTCTCTAAGAGAGGGCACTAACCTAATATTCTTAATACCATCGAAACCTGAATTTGGATGTAAGTGAGGATGAGCTTTTCACTTGCCAGCTGTAATTATTTTAATCCAAATCCAAATTTATATTCCCATTTTTCATTTCTCTTTGAATTTACATTTGCATTTGTCTCTGCAATAACATTTCTTTTGCTTCTTTATGAAACTGCATCTCTCTCTCTCTCTCTCTCTCTCTCTCTCTCTCTCTCTCTCTCTCTCTCATTTGTTGTATTCTTTCTGTAATTGTTTTTGTCTCTCTCTTCTTTCTCCAAGAGCATTTTCCTCTCTCTTTCCTCTTTATCTAATTGCATGTGCATTTGTTTCTCCTCTTTGAAAAACAATGTTTTATGAAATGTTTTACCGACATTCGTATCTAGGATGAGCAACCCAATTTTCTGATCGAGTCTATGCTCTTAACATACGTAAGAGAAAAGAGTAAAATAATTGTCATGTTTGCGAGACAGCGATGTATTTATCGTAGTTGAAAATGAGTATAAAATTAAAATATATTCCTTTCTTTCATATGCAAGAAATATTACACATTGTCAAACTGCTCTCTCTCTCTCTCTCTCTCTCTCTCTCTCTCTCTCTCTCTCTCTCTCTCTCTCTCTCTCTCTCATTACTACAAAGTTAAACAGATTTTGCATAGTTTCCACATATTGTTTTAAAATTCCACGGATTTACTGGCTACCTTCATTAAACATATTGTTCCTTGATAAGTATTTAGCTAATTTACACCCCGTTTATCAAATTTAAGTGCTTCCTCTCTTACCCGATTCTGCCCTTAAACCATTATCTTAAAGATTTCGGTACCATTCGATGACAAAATAAACAAAAAAGTCAAAACAGAGTGACAACTAAACCTTTCCCACCCCATCATCAGGACGCACATATTTCTGTATCAATATTCCACCGGTTGAAGTCAATGATTTTACAAATATATTGTTAGCCGAACAATTGACATGTAAGAGATTTAGAAGAGTGCCTGAACCTATTTATGTTTCTAACGCTGAACATATAAAGTACATTTAAGAAAGTATAGGTATATAAATATTAGGACTCTAAAGATCAGCTCTTGCAAGTAAGCATTCTAGTGAATAAATAATTTGGTTTCCATTCATGCGCATTTTCTTTCGAGAGAATGTATTCCATTTTATATTTCATCGATAATAGTATATAGTACATGATCATGATAAATTTTAAGAAATAATTACTTATTTTTTTATAATTTCTGTCATTGGAAATCTGTAATCAGAGTATTCAGTTCTTTTTAGGTGCAATTTTATACTAATCATGTATTCAAAACTAATTAATGGAATACATACATTTGTCTCTTTTGAAAGATGTTTACTTTCATTTGAGTTCAAGGCGTAACCTTTTTTATAAGAAACTACGATAATTTATTTTCTTATATCAATCAGATTATTTGTTTATATTGTTTCTGTTTTCTTTTATCCATATGTTTGTGTAGGTGGTGACTAAATACACATTACATATGTTAGGACGCCACACTTCCTTTGATATGAAAATGCTGATAGCTGGAAGTTCAATTGTAAATTTTGATACTACAAAGCTTGATAATAGACCGATCACTGTTTTATTTGTAATTGTAAATTTTGGCAAATTCAGTACCCATCTACCAAAATTTTATATGTAAGTTACCATTTTCTTGAATTTTAATATCTCCATATGTTTGTCTGTTTCTCTTGCCATCGATTGATCGAGCGAGCATTCGATCACTGCCGTGTATTTTTGTTTCCTTCTGAAGAAAAAAACGTTTTAAAATGTATCACAGCAAACATCATCGCTCATTGAAAATGCATTAAATTTGATATAACTTTGCAGTAACTATATCAGAATACCTGTAGTCTCTTTTTGGGTGATGTTAGCAAATTATTCATTTTCAAAAACAGTCGATAGTTTGTCAGTTCTTGCCTTTTTGATTTAACTTGCCGCAAAATATTTTAAACGTTACCTTGATTCTTGACACAGACTGCAAGATGGATTCATATTTACGTAACTCAATGTTCACAATCTGTATCAATATAAAGTCACACACACACACACACACACACACACACACACACACACAATTTGTTGGATTTTCTGATTGGCTGTACCTTTCCAGTGAAATTTGTTTTGCAAACAACATAATACAATAGTAAAAATGTTTCCTATGATTGTGGATTAAATATTCAGATCATTGATAATGATAAACGTGTTTGAAGTCTTGATCATGGCCTTAGAAACTCCCAGAATGGACAATTCCATTAAGTGACAGAGTATTTTCAGATAATGGTAATTGCGACCTAGGTCAAGAAGATGTTCATTTAATCATAAATGGAGTTGCATGGGTTTATACATGTAGGGAAGGTTTTCATTGGTCGGAACATATGCATGTTATCAGACCGAATTGCTTTTCTTTCTGTACAAACAGTATTCAGAACTACTTTATACTTCTATAAATAGAGTCGCGTGCAAATAAACTGATGTAAAAACCGGATCGAAAGCCATACCAACTTCATGCCTTTGAAACAAAACAAAAACGATGGGTTTCTATTTTATTTAGAAATTTAATGAATTGTTTTGTCATAATAAATTACTAAATATTTAGAACTTTTCAGAAGATAAATAATTTTTTCTCTATTTTGGTTTGGAAAAAATGCTGGGAAACTCAAAATGTGCCAGAAGAGCAGTGGGGCTATGTTGTACAGCACTTTCAATGTGACTCGTTACAAACGAATTTAAAACTAAATGTAAGTGGATATAGTGATTAGAAGGAGGGGATTTAAAGACTAACATTATAACATTATATTATAACTAACATTATAAAAATTGGATTCACATTCCTACAATGTTAAACGTCGTCCTTGATAGTTACGATGTTGGAACTTGAATTGGGAGTGGAAATCCCACTACTCCACCATCGTAGCAGACACCATCAACAAGAATTCATACGCTAAATTAAAGCCCTAAAACTGATAGGAAAAAATAGCAATAAATTATTTTCATAATTATAAATAACTTCAATTATAGGAGTTTAAGGTTGATTTCTCTGAGTTTATCGTGTTATGAATTGACAGTTGCCGACTCACACAGCTTACATAACGTCCTTCTGGCGTTATTTTCTGTGTGAGTCGGCTGCTGATAGTTAACACCACGATACACCCGGATCCCGTCACACACATTAAATTATTGCTTGTTTACATAAGAATTCCCATTCTTGCCTTAACATCTGAACTTTTAACTGAATGGATTTATTTATTAAAAATATTATTCTCTGAAATTGCGATGTGTTAAATAGTATTCCTTGACAAAAACTTAACTTTGATTTATAGCAAAATTTTGAATTCAGACGATATAATTTTGGATTATATTTTTCTGACACATCAAATGACTTTTAGTACATCATCGCAACCGTACCACTGGCACATCAGTATATTCAAAGTTATGGCACATCAAAATAATCAATATCAGAAATTATTTGGAAAACAATTGGAGTTTAGTTTGAATTTCACACGTTTATACATTTGAAAATTGTTTTTAAATAAAGTTTACCTAACAACGAATCTTGTTTCACATTAGGTGTGGGTCTATTGTTTTCTGGTAGTTTCTTGGCGGGGGAGAAGGGCATTTGGACAAAACACCAATGATTTATAAAATTTTCCATTTCCCGCAAACGAATTTCTCTCTTTGTTATCTATAATTTTCTATTCACTAAAATGACAACATTTATCGACAATACTGTTTATAGCCTTATTGCATATCATATACTTTTGGACTTGTAAGATATTTGGGGATTTAATTTACAATATTCTAAGTTCCTTTTCAGTTGTCACTTTGTATTTTAGTGATGAATTAGTTGTTGAAATTTACTAAACGTGTTGGTTTTGCATTTTCTGTCGCCTAATTTAAAACCATAATGTCATAACAATATTAAAAACTACAATGGATCATAAAATACACATAAATATTATAAGATGCTTTTTAAATTTTGAAAATTTTATTTGTAATAACAATATCATGCAGTTTTGAAAAATACGAATCAGCTGCAGTTTATTCAAGTTCATTTAGATATTGTATCTATCTACCTATTCATTTTATACATCAATGTATCTGTCTTTCTTTCTTTGTCTCGCCAATTCTTGTCGGTCTTCAGTCTTTATGCTTCTAAATAAAGAATACGACCTCGACATCAATGTATAGTATAAATGTACAACAAATCCACATTTCTTTTTTTTGTAACAATGGAAACAACACAACTGTCTGTCATTAATTATTTTATGTAACAACTGACGTTAAATTCCTGTTGTGCAAAATACAAGCGTTGATATGAAAAGTTGAGTTTCTATGACAACGTTCTAGGGCCATACACTTCGGTTATTATTATCCATAACTCTACTTGATTGTATGTTCAGCGAAAGGGTTAATTCAAACGACGTAAATGATTGAATAAAATGATTAAATAGCCGAATTTTTGATTGATATTTATTTCTCACCTACTTGGTCTTATTCAGTTATTTATGTTGTTTTCCTTACTGATATTTTTCTCATTTTAATTGTAAAAAAATACGATAAAGCACTAACTTTAAAACAAAAGACAATGTAATTTAAACAAAATCTTCTTGACCATGTTCTAGTTATTAAACAGTCCAATACCTAACTGAGAAACACTCAAGGAGGTGTAATGAGGTAATATTTGAAACTTTGTTTTCTGTAGCAGCAGAGGGGGCGAATCCTACAACTTTTGCGACAAAATCGATTTAAACCGTCAAAATGGCAAAAAGAGCCTACCTACGAAATCTCATGTTTTAACCCCCCAAGAAATAAATAAAGGCTCTGTTTGGCAAATGGAGACTTAGCGATTTTTCAATCATCAGGGTCGCAGCGGTGTTGTCATCACCCCCTCTGCTACTATTGGTTAACAATCATTTATGATTTTGCAGAGGGGGCGAATCCTACAACTTTTTCCAGGCGTCCATTCGCTAATCCAAGGCTTCCTACAAATGCTGTCCTTTTGACAAAATAACGCTTCCTAATGGATTTTCCAGCAAAAGAAAAAAAATGACGCCATTTATGTTGTCGTCATCGCCCCCCTAGCCGCTGCCGGTTAATAAATTATCCTTGAAATTGCTAGCAATTTACGATAAAATCCTTTACGATTTCAACCGAATATTTAATCAAGTCCGATACGATATCGTGTTCGAGGGTCATGCAAATTTATTGTTATAAATCCGTGTGGGACCGACTGAGCATGACTAAAGAAATTTCGAAATTGATTGAAGTCCATATCAGAGCACCATGTCTGCCAAATATTTCGTAGCGTATGTGTATCAACGCCGTTGAATACAGCAAGAATATTACAGTTATCTCTGATCACTTTTGGAATCTGAGTGTAGCGTTGAGTGACATATATCACGTCAGTGTTTTTATGCCTGCTTCGGGAAAATATCCTAGCTGTTTTTTTTTATTGTCTAACATTACATCATCGTATACGACTAAATTGTTATTAATCCCATCAAGGTCATCTACGGATGGTGCCTCGTCAATATCAGTTATAAAATCAATGACGTTCTCACCTTTAATTTCTAAAGCGTTTTCGTTAAAGTCTTTTAATACTTCGTAGCATCGCTGATCATCTACGCTAGGAGCAACTAAATACAACTTATCCCACTTCATCCATCTCATTATTAAATTGAGTAATAATTGCGTCTTGCCGGATCCAGGTT